>JAOVVA010116237.1:0-11388 GCA_028565275.1 Leiocassis micropogon | reverse complement strand
ACACCTACAACACACACACATACTGTATATACGGCCAGCAGAGTGGCCTCGCGTCTCCATAGTCCATGTTTTATATTCCCGCCCCGGGTCTGTACACATGGATTTTGCATGTCCTCCAACAGTCCAAACACATGCAAATTAATTGGTGTTCCCAAATTGCCTGTAGTGTGTGTCTGTGTGTGCACTGCTATGGATTGGCACCCTGTCCAGGATGTACCCCGCCTCGTGCCCTAAGTCTCCGGGGACAGGCTCCAGGCCCCCGCGACCCTGAATACAGGATAAGCGGTATAGAAGATAAACATCTAAAAATGAATATATAGAGTGTATACTGTATGAGGACTTTCCTGTGGTGAGAAACCGCTAAATAACATATATAATGTATACACTACAAAGTTTGGACACACCTTCTAATTTCATGGTCAAATTTTTTTCTACACTGTAAAACAATGCTAAAGATGTGTATTCAAAATATACAATAATCTCATCTGAACAGTTGATATTGAGATGTATCTGCTACTCATGCTCTGTAAAGCCTTCATAACGTCTTTGGTGCTGTTTGTTAATTGGTGATTTATGAGGATGGTAAATAAACTTCTCTGCAGCAGAGGTAAGTTTTGCTCCTGCTTTCCTGGGATGGTCTTCATGAGAGCCAGTTTCATCATAGTGCTTGATGGGTTTTGCAAAATGCACTTAACAATACTGTTCTTGCAAGAACTATTCCAGGTGACCTTTGTGTCTTAAAATAACAAATGACTGTTGTTGTTGTTACTTAATTTTCTAATTCCATAAGTGTTATTTCATAGTTTTGAAATCTCCAGTATTGTTGTAGAATGTAGAAAATTAATGCAAACTTATATAAACTGAGTTACTGTCGCATTTAGCAGTTTTCCACTACAGGATGGTCCTCAGGACTTTACTACTTTCTTTTATTAACACTAATGCATATATACCTATTTTCTTTCTTCTTCTATCATTTACGTCTTCCAAATTTCCTGTCCTACTCTTTGCCTGACTTTTTTTTAAGTGTCCCACTTTTGCTTTATCATCTTCTATCTCTCTCTCTCTCTCTCTCTCTCTCTCTCTCTTTCTCTATCCAGGGCGTCCTGTTTTTCTCCTGTAACGCTCTGTCCTAAAAACTGGCTGCACTGTTTATGCCTATTTTTTAGTCTGTGCTATGTGGCTGAGTGAGTGTGAGCGGGAGTTATGTGGGCGGAAAGACCTTGTTGATGAGAGTCTGAGGAGAATGACCAGACTGGTTCGAGCTGACAAGAAGGATAATTCAGATAGCCACCCTATACAATCACACTGAGCAGAAAAGCATCACAAATTTTCAAGCAGATTGGCTCTGACAGGATTTGGTTTCAGTCCAGTCACAGGAATTTGAGACTCCCCCCTACAAAGAACAATTGAAAGAGAACATTTCAATGGTCTAAATGATGTAATGAGGTGTCAAATACAGTGCCTGGTATAAGTATAAGAAACAAAAACCCAAGCCTCGCTCCATGTTAAACAAACTGCACCATATTTAGTATATAGTGCGCTATTTTCTGCTCTACAATGTACCCTCGAGTGGACAAAATGCCCATAATGCACTTGTCCACTTTTAATTTAGGACACAGGTAACCCTTTCTTACCCAAGCTTAGGCTAACTTACATTATTAAATTATGACTTTTACTTTATGCAACTTAATCCTGGGTGGTATTTAACATTTCAACAAGACAGCGAGCACAAACATACAGCACAAATAACGCAAGACGGTGAAAGATATTAAATTGCAAAGACGAAGGATGATTTTAGCTGAGGTTTTTACAACACAGTTATCTACAGAGTAAAGAATTGAGAATGAGTGTTGAGTTACTGTCGGATTTTAATTAGTCTCGCATTACATGAAGCCAGGAAACTAAAAATAGGTGCTGTCGCCTTTACAGTTCCACATCTCCACATCATATGCTCTTTCCTACACTGCCAGCTCACAAAGATATGGACTAATGATGAGTTGCCATCTTGAGAAGTAAGATGCTTTCCAAATCAACAGAAACCAGGCGTAGTTGCTTTTCTTAGTAGAAGGTCGGCTGACACGGTGCACCTGACTCCCACTGTGCCATTTTAAAGCTGGCCAAATTCAAAATCCTTAAATCTTGTGGGTTTTTTGTTCCTCCCTTATAGTAGATGCAATTCCTGGCAGAAAGGCTTATTTCTAAAAATTGTGCACAAACTGCGTCCAAGCAAATTTTCTGCAAGCCCACACGTTTGCGTCACATTTTCTGAAACACTAGCATTTGGGATTTACTGAAGCAGGAACTAGAGGATGTGCTAGGAGGGACGGAAATCCCTTACGTCTCTCCCTTTCTCTCTTATTCAAGGACGTCATTGAATGAAAGACAAATTGATTCATTTTCAGGACACCACCTATAACATAATAGAATAATGAACAAAATGATGGCCAGTAAATACTGTATTTGTATTAAAAACATGATAAAAAATGACTAAAAATGTTTGTATTGTGTCATTCTTTCTTTCTATTGATTATTCATTCCTTTTATTTTTATTCTTTAAAAAAAGGGCAACTTAAATGAAAACATGTGTTCACAAAAGAAATGACAAAAAACTAAACATTTTGCAATATTTCTATGCTGCAAAGTTTTTTAGTAAGCATTAGATGAACATGAAGCAGACTCGACAGCCTGAACCTATCACTTTTCTGGTGTATCTTTATGAAGATAACAAGTGTCATGGCTTGAAAACCTCAGCTATAGAACCAGACAGCTGTGAATCGTGTATAGTCGCATAATATGGAAGTATAACCGTGCCGAAGTTCCCCAAAGCAAAACAGCATGTTGAATTACATGAACTGAACAAAAAAGTTGTTGTTTGAATTTTTCTGCATTGCAATGTGGTCTGAATTGAAAAAAATCCTTACAGCATTTACACTGCTTGAAATTTTTGGCACTGTAATTTATTGTGGTTTGATATTTCAAATGAAAATGTAATTCAAGCATTTAAAATTCAATGCAAAAATATTCAAATTACTAAATTGCTGTTTAAATTTTTATTATTTTTCAACATCGCAGGTCGACAAAAAATTCAGGTAATAAAATTCAGGTCGAAAAAATTCAGGTCTACACACCAAGGATATCACAGGAAGAGCAAAGGATTCCCGATTGCTGCGGTCTGATCTACGGTGTACACGATAAATTGCAGTGCCAAAAATTTCAATGCTGTAAGTGCTATAAGGATTTTTTCAATTCGGATCAAATTGCAATGCAGAAAAATTCAAACATTTTTATTGCAACAAGTTTATTTTCAATTCATGTAATTCAACATGCCGTTTTGCTTTGGGGAATGTCGGCACTGTTATACTTCCGTTGCATAATCCTGTTAAATTTGTGCAATCATACGTTACATCCTTATGACAGGCACATCATATAAGGTTTTGTCAAACAAAAAAACTGGGTATTTAAGAAGATGTCACGCCAATATATAAACAAAGCTCCTGGATTGTAGCATTCTCAGTAGAGCTAGCTAACTAGAATTAGCATTAGCAACAACTATTTTTCATGACTTGACCATTCAATTGCTTAATATTCATGTTATAACTTTAAAATTCATCTCAAATTCAATCAAGAATGTCTTCAATGTCTTGTTTTTTTCTTTTGTTCGTTTGTTTATGTTATGAGGTTTTGAGCTTTTTTGAGCTAACTGTGATATCATTTCTGAATCATTAGCATTACTAGCTAAACAACAGAGAACATTCAACAGCAAGAAAGCCGAATTATAAATGTGAGAAATGCTGAACTTGGCAGCGCTGTCATGTTTGGTTAATTATTAATTTGTCGCAGTAACACCTTATGAGCTTTATAAGCTTGGGAAGTAACATCCTGTTTTCCTTTGCAACCCCTTCTTGAAAATGTATCTACTTTATTCGTTACATAAGATGCATAATATATACGGTTTGAAGCTTTTTACGCAAATTACCATGACACTGAGCGACTTTGCTAATTTTGCCTCCAGCTGCATCCCCTTTACCAGTAATAAAGTACTCCATCATTAGGGGAGTGCTGATGCTGCAGATTTCAGTTTGAGATGTGATGGAGGAAAGAGGGATTAGGAAGTGTCTGTAGGTGGCAACTTAAACAAGCACTGTGGAATACTGTGGAAAGATAACCGCTTAAAGATTTCCCCTCGGCACATTAAATAACATTTAAAAGATCATTACTAAGATCATGGTAACACTTCATTTTACAGGAGAGTACTTCACTACGAGGGGTCGTTCAAGTCACACTGGGAATTTCTCACGAATGGAGGCATAAAACTGATTGACATTTACAGAAGACTTCAAGTACAGTACGGTGATGAGGCTCTTGGCCGCAATAAAACATTTGAACGGTGCAAACATTTTAAAGAAGGCCGTAATTCTGTGCACATTCTGCACATTGTCTTGCCCATAACAGGACATGGTCTCTACATTCCACTTCAACTCTTTATTTTTATGTATTATATTTTATTATATTTCTATATTCCTATTTTTATTCTACTATTTTTTTTTAAAAATTATTTGTACATAATGTAAATATAAGTCTTTTTACAACTACATTTTTTCCATATTTTTCTATATTTCTATTAATTCTCTTATTTCCTAATGAAACTTTTCTTTCTGAATTTTTAGGTTGTACAGTAAAAGCATTTCACTTCATATCATAGTGTGTATGTGACAAATAAAATGTAAATTTTATTTGATTTAAATGATGATCTTGGCTGAAGGAGGTTTAAGGAGTTCCTGGGAGGCCAACGTTTCAGTTTTGAAGCAGGCAGCCGGATCATGGCTCTGATGTACTGAGAAAACTTTCTACCTTAGTAGCACTAGTGAAATGCTGGAATAATTGCATTAGTATAGCAGGGGACTATATAGAGAAATACAGGGAGTTTTTACTCTCAGAACTGTGTTCTGTTGTTCTGCACAATCAAATCGCGGTTTGACTTTTAATAATAAATGGAATGGTGGGATGATGTGATAATTTCCAGCCTAAAGTTGATCATGTCCCAAGTGTTTTAGTCCTCTATTGATAATTGATTATTTTTCCAAAACCTGTTGGGTGTCAGGAATTTGAGTCGTAGCAGCCTAATGTAGCTCACAAAGGCAGGGGGAAAGTTGTAGAATGTAACGCTAACATCTTGTACATTATGGCAAGTTGAAGTCGAGTTGCCCTGATTTCACTTCCTGGATTCTCCTGGATGATCTTCTCTCCCCTAAGGGTTTTATTTTTTTGATGAATTTTTTTTTTTGGGGGGGGAAAAAAATCAAAGGATTGTGATTGTCTCTGCTCTGTATACTCACACACTTAGTATGCGATTTGGGGTATGTGTCTACAAAAGTGTAACACTTTCTTTTTACCGGAACCCTGACTCATCAGGCTCACGTCTCAGATTAAAGTTACCTGCCGAGCTCAGTTCCTGCAGATTATTAATTGATTACTGCCCCCTCTAGTCAGAAAACTGGAACCGCAAGGAGGTGAAAAAATACAGGAAGAAAACTGGGACATTACCATGGAAACTGCTGTGGCAGACCGCAAGGGTGCTTCAAGGTCATGTACGAACAAGTCCTGGTTGCAGTCTGGGGCATGTAACAGGGAAAAGGTCGACTTTTATTGAAATGGAAATGCGCCGGTCTTTTCAGTACGTGAACTCTAATGGCGGGAAAGTCATTTCTGTCATTGTCTTCTGAAAACGTCAATACACAAACAATATCACCCTTTTTGTTTGTGTGTGTGTGTGTGTGTTTTTCCAGATCCCTTAATTACTAATACGTGTATTATTGTTATTATTGCAAGTTCTACCTGTCTGACTCACATCTGACTCACATACTGACGGCTTCATATTGTGTGTGTGTGTGTGTGTGTGTATGTGTGAGGTGTTTGATTTTCCCCTTTCACTCTGTATCCGTGTATCTGGATCTCTCTTCTATATTCTGTTATTGCTTTCTCTGTATACCCACCAACACACTGCTAGGAAACAAGTTAAGATCCGGCCCATATTTCCAAAGGTTTGAGAGAAAAAAATATATGTTTAATCGATTGTGATTGTGAGATTTTTGTGTGTGTGTGTGTGTTAGACTTAATATTAGGATGTGTAGATAAGGAGACAGGAGGAAAAAGATACAAGGCAATTATAATGGTGAAAAAAAAGTGATCTTGTGGTTGTTAGTGACAAATTGGGGAGGTTTAAGTATTTTAGAAACAGCTGATCTCATGAGATTTCACACAATGTCTCTAGAGCAAAGTGGAGGGGGAAAAAAAAAAAGAAAAGAAGAAACATCCACTGAGCAGCAGGAAACGTCGGAAAAGGCAGAGGTTGAGTAATCAGGCTGGTTCGAGCTGACAGCAAGGTTATGGTAACTCAAATAATTACTCTGTACAACCATGCTGAGCAGAAAAGCATCTCAGAGTGCACCTCACATCACGAGGCGAATGGGCTCCAAAAGCAGAAGGTCATGTTGTGTTCTTAGCCAAGAACTAGTTCAAACTTGGGCCATTAAAGACTGGAATAAACAATACACAACTCACTGCATGGAAAATGTAAGAAACGAGCATGTGTGTTGGTGTTTCCTTATTGTGAAAAAATTCATTTTCTTTTGTAATTTAATCTAAAAAGTGAAACTCTCATATATTCTAAATTCATTTTAAAGCATTTTCTGCTTTAATTTCGTTGAATGATTATCGCTTACAGATCATAAAAATCTAAAAAAAAAAAACATTATAATAAAAAATTACAATACAGAAGTGTTCAACATTTTAAAAACATGTTAATTTATGCACTCAGTGTGGCATGGCACGGAGGCGACCAGCCTGTGGCAGTGCTGGGGAGTTATTGAAGACCAGGTTGCTTTTATAGCAACCTTCAGCTCGTCTGCATTATTGGGTCAGGTGTTTCTCATCTTCCTCATGTCAGTAGCCCTGGGATTCTCTATAGGGTTCAGGTCAGGTGAGTTGGTTTGTCCATCAAGCACAGTGGTATCATGGTCAGCAAAGCAGTTAGTGGTAGTTTTGGCACTGTGAGCAGGTGTTACATAAGGAAATTGGCACGTCATAAAGCTTGTTAGTAGACAGAAGCATGAGGTGCTCTAAAATCCCCCGATACTGTAGATGACGGCTTTGACTTTATACTTGATAAAACACAGTGGTCCAACACCAGCAGAAGACCTGGCACCGCAAAATCATCACCGACTGTAGAAACTACACACTGGACTTCAAACAACTTAGAGCTTGCGCCTAACTCACATTACCTCTAGACTCAGGAACGCAGATTTACAAATGAAAGTCAGCATTTACTTACTGTACATATTAAAAGAGGACTTTTCCCTGTTGCTTAGTCAGCGTGTGTTTAATAAACTAAACCGAGAGATACACAGTATTTATACAGTACGAGTAGTTATTTACTCAAACTCGATAGAAATACTCTAATATCTTGAGACACTGATTTTTGGATTTTCATGATCTGTAAGCCGTAATCATCAAAATGAAGACTATATATCTAATGAATCTAGAATACATGATAGTTTCACTTTTTTTTTTTTTTACAATAATCTAATTTTTCAAGATGCACTGTACATCACTTTGTCCACAGAGATATCAGATACAGCAATTTACACAGCACACTCATACTAAACCGCAGGGCACACCTCCCGAAGCTCTCTATTTGTGTATGTTGAATTAAGGGGAAATGTGTGGGTGCGTATTTGACTGCACCCTGCACATGAGACCGGACTAAAATAGAAATCCGAGTCCACCTTGTTCTGCACGCTGAGTCAGATGGAGTCCCTGCAGTGCTGGAAAAGGTCCAGGATGAGTTGTTCGGTAGGCAGCACCAGACGTTCGAATAGTTGTTGGAGAAAGTTACGTCAGGAAGGGACGTGGCCCCGTCCCAAATGGTGCACTTGCTTGCGTTTTTCAGTTCATTAGAAGCACTTACTAATTTTGTCATTAAACGTTGGACTGAAAGTTTGTTATTTACGGCGAATCTGCTGATTGGGAACAGGTGGTTGCGGTTAGACATTCAAAGAACTAGAAATCTCTGAGCTTGTGGTTTGTTGTTTGGCTGGGAATTCTGGGGAAATTAAGTTGAGAAAAATACCAATCACCAAAGCCTGACCTGCTACAGGAGCAACCCTACGGATTTTACAGTCTTTTCGCAGCCCGGTCTTGTTTTTCTACAGACCTGCTGGGATTCCCTGAGGTAGACCACACCCTAACACTTATACACACATAAGCCAAGTGCACCAAGCATCAACGTCTGTGCTGAAGAAACGTCACACCTCCGAATACGGGCATGTATAATCTTTCTCAAGACTCCTCTAGAGGACCTCCACTTTCCTTGCCAGATTCCCACACACCATCCTGTGTTAAACAGGCGTGACAGGGCATCTGCAACAAAATTATTTCTGTCAAATCACACTACGCGAGACCGCGCACGCTGCTACATGCACCCTTGGGTGTGACCTCCCTTGTCAAGCAGGGTGAGTATGCCATCTGCAATTTTTCTCCGGCTTTCCCATGCCATCTGAGGTCTGTTAATGTCACCCTCAGCAAAGAGAAAAGCTGGATTGATGGAACGTTGAGGAGTACCAGCTGGCACCACAGTTATCTACCAACCTTGGGGAAAGTCGACGTGCCCTTATATGGAGTGTTAATCTAAAAAGCTAGAATAATTTACTTCATGGTCCAAAAGTCTTTTATCTACTGATCAAAGCATATTCATGTGTTAGAATGGCCAAGCCAAAGTCCAGACCTAAATACGATTGAGAATCTGTAGCAAGACTTGAAGATTTCCGTTCCAAGACGCTCTCGAACCAATCTGACTGAGCTTGAGCTATTTTGCGAAGAAGAATTTCACTTTCTAGATGTGCAAAGCTGGTAGAGACAAACCACAAAAGATATGCAGCTGTAATGGCAGTGAAAGTGGTTCTACAAAGTATTGACTCGGGGGGAGATGAATACAAATGCACGCTACACTGTTCAGATATTTATTTGTTAAAGAATTTTGAAAACCATTTATCATTTTTCACAATATTGTACCACTTTGTGTTGGTCTATCACATAAAATCCCAATAAAATACATTGTAACATGAACAATTTGGAAAAGTTCAGGGGGTATGATTCTTTTGCAAGGCACTGTAACTATCTATTGTACACATCTACCAACTACATACTGTATATGGTATGTATATTGTATTGTATATACAGTATACTGTAAGGGTGCCAATAATTTTAAAAGCAGTGTTTTACCCTTTTTTTTTTTTTGCTTCAAGTTTGGAATAACATAATCGTTATTTATATCGAAAAGATCACAGTTGCTCAGGAACCATTCCGTTAACCCATGGTTACATTTTGTAACCACGTCTTTGCGTCAAACATTCTGACTCACGTCTTTGCTTCTGTTTTTTTTTTTTTCCCTGATTTCAACATCTGAAAGGAAAACGTGGCAGTGAGTCAGGACTAAATCTTGCAGAGATGCACGCAGAACTGAAGTGATGAGTGTAAGAATGACAAACATGTAACTTTCCTAGAGAACATGTCCATTCGATTCCCATGTGTACAGTTTGATTAGAGAATGCCGCTCGCTCGCTGATTAAAGGAGTTCGGCAAACACCAGTTGGCGCGGATTTATAGTTTTCACGGTTCTCACAATAAACCGACAGAGAGTGAGGAGAGTTTAGAAGAAGGATGGCAGTTCAGTCCGAGATCAAGTGTGTCATTTCCAAATGTCAGTATTTATTAAGCATCTCCTTCTAATATATTATTGTTTCTATAGTAACAGTTTCCACAGACACACAGTGACTTAAACAGTGGCATAAACATATGAATAATGTATGAATGTGGGTATGTATCTACAGTGTGTGAAAATCTATGTTTGAAAATTCCACAAAACTCCACAAAAGTGTCTTGAGAACCTTTTTAATTAAGGTTCTGTTTATGTAAAGGCGTTGAACAAACACTAAAGTATTATAAGATTTAAAAATAAAAACTTTACCTTAAAGTGTGTGTAAACAATTGATCTTAATATCATGCATGTCGACTCAAGCCTACTTCCTGTTGTTGTTGTTGTTGTTGTTGTTGTTTTGACAGTTTGACCAAAAGTAAAACCACATCTGCATGATTATGATTACATAATTTCACACGACTTAAATGCTACCACAAGCAAAGCACTTTTTCTAGGATGTTGATATCACATGACAGAACGCCTCTTCACCACTAACATGAGGTCCTCACTTTGCACAAGCAGAATAGGGGCTTGTGTGAATCTCTTTCTCTTTTCTCACTCTCTCCCTCTCTCTCCTTCACACACACACACACACACACACACACACACAAACGCATATTGACATGATCATTGAAGAAAAATTTGGGCTTTACCTCCCACGCATGTTACAACTCGATTTACTGATTCGATTCTTTCGAACAAATCTGATTCAATGAGTCGAGTTCTGATCCATACTGTCGCTGTCCCATCCTGCTCACAAATCACCATGTGACTGCTGACCAGAGACAACAGCTAAGTTAGTGGGACTTGTTTTAAATCCATATCTGAATATTATTTAAGAGTTTGTGATTAATGAAAACTTAATCAATTGTTTTTACTCACTGTATAATAATATTATGTAATATGTATGTCTAATTTTTTATTTATTTAATCACAACGCTTCAGTGTCTTTAAACGTTTTTTTTTTTTTAAACTATCTTCATTTAATTAGGGTAGCACAGTGGTGTAGTGGTTAGCACTGTTGCATTGCACCTTGCCCCTCCAAGGTCCAGGGTTCAATTCCTGCCTTTGATCTGTGTGTGTATGGAGTTTGCATGTTCTCCCTGTGCTTGGTGGGTTTCCTCCTACAGTCCGAAGACATGCAAATTGGGTCGTTCCCAAATAGCTTGTACTGTGTATGCGCCCTTTCCAGTGTGTATCCCACCTCGTGCCCAAAGTCTCCTGGGACAGGCTCCATGCCCCTGTGTATCCAGTACATGATAAGCGGTAAAGAAGATGAATGAATGTATTCAATGACATGTCATCCTGACCCAAAAGTTCCATACTTTAAATCAGTTAATTAATAATAATAATAATAATAATAATAATGATAATAATAATAATAGAAACTACTGAAATTCTAATGAATATGGTCAATCTGGGAGGACGTTTGCTTGTTAAACACTAATCCTGAAGATTTATTAAATTAAAACTTCATATAAATTTCATACAAAGTTATGAACAAAAGTATTGTTTATTTTAAAGATGAACTCAGGTTGTATGTTACCTCAAACAATGAAATATATATACACTACCGTTCAAAAGTTTGGGGTCACTTGCAAATTTCTTTGTTTTTGTTTAGTGATTTATTTTCT
>JAOVVA010116226.1:0-11389 GCA_028565275.1 Leiocassis micropogon | reverse complement strand
GTCATGATTCGAATCTGCGCGCGCACTGCGCGCGACCGGGGAAACGTAGGGAAACTGAATTTCCCGGAACACCGGCAGAATAAACTCTTCACAGCGGCCAGTAACACTTTGCGCATGTCAAAAAAGATTATATTCTGATTTAACGCTTTTGGTATGTAAACACACATCTTATCAAATCAGCGCCCACGGAAACAGATAAATTTGAATCTCTAATCAGAAATCCGGGTTCATCCGTCTTGCTTATTTCGAGTCCGTTTCGGTTCTAGGTAAAACTTCAACCTGAAAAGTTCAAGAAGAGTGAATAAACAAAAAGCACTGCATTTAACGCACTTGTGTTAATATACGCCACATAAACTAAATATATAATCTGAGAGCAGATCTAAAGAGTCGTGTGTAACTGCGTAATCGGCGGAACTGACACAGACCCTCCCACACACACACACACACACACACTCATAAAACAGAAGAAGATGCATACGCAAACTCCTCTTCTTCGCAGGTAAAACATTTTAAAGTTGTTCCCATTTTGAAGTTTTCCATTTGAAGTAAAACTATTTAGAAACCTAAATGTTCTTCAAAGAAATTACTGTGCAACATAGTTTCGTTTTTGTTTTAAAAACGTATAACGGTTTGTAAGCAGAACATTCCATAGTAGACTATTAAAGGCGGCTTTTATATTATTTCGTTGAAAAACAGAAACAAAGTGGAAAGAAAAGCTCTTTCGAATTTCTTCAATTTATTATAGCTTATGATTATAATCTATCACAATGGTGGTAGAAAGCTACATGCTACTGTGGCGTGTTTCCTGTGAAGCTTGTGAATTGAACAGTACAAGGTGAAGTTTACAAGTTTCCTTTAGCGCTTTTCATAGTCGAATTAACAAAGTTATGCCCTAAAACTCAATATTGATTTTTATTATACTGCCCCAATTGTACATGGCAAAACTTGTCATTACATTTAACCTGGACGTCCTGTAATTTTATCTTTATTATTATTATTATTATTTTTTTTAAACATGGCTCAGTGGTTATGTTTCCCCACGCCTTCTGGGGTGGAGGGCCGCAAACCAGCTGTGGTTTGTGTGTGAAATTTGGATGTTGCACTTTCATGGGTGCTCTGGTTTCGCCCACAGCCTAAAGACATGCTTTTTTGGCTGATTGGTGTTTCCAAATGGCCTATAGTGTATGAGCTGATATGTGTTTGTGTACCTGTGCCCTTCGGTGAGTTGGCACGCCATTTAGAATGTCCCTTCTCTTGTTCCTTGAGCTCCTTGGGGTAGACTAAAGGCATTTGTGACCCTACACCAGATTAGACTACAAGAAACTTTACTGTAAATACATGCAGTATTAGTAATAAATAATGAATAGGAATAATGTATAGGAAAAAAATTACATTATAAGTGCACGATTGAATTCAGATTTTTCATTTTCATTTCATTAATTAAAATAATATTGAAAACCACAAAGTATAGTTTAGTATGGTTTTTCAGTGTTTATTAAACATAAATTCTCTAATCGTCTTTTGTGCATAAATGCAGAATCTTTTAGGGGGAACATTTTTTAACCTTAATATTACACACAGGTAAGGCTTTGATACAGAGTGACTCATAAATGCAGTAAGACATATAATTGAACTTTGAAATCCTGGATTTGTGTACACAGTCTGGCAAGAAGTTATGTGGGCTGCACGCATATAAAACTATACATTATAAGTATGTGTGTTAATTGTCATACACACTCCTGACACTAGGGGGTAGTTAAGGACCTGTTTTATTTCTAATACTGAACAAGCACATAAACATTAATTGAATTGTTTCAACTATATATAAATATATACTGTATATATACATGAAAAATGTATGCAGTGGTATTTTTAAACCTGCTTAATTTAGCATTTCCCAGTAACCACTCATAGTGTAAACAAAGAACCAATTTCAAGTGCTTATTTTATACAACCTGTCAATTTTCAATAAAAGGACAGTCATCCTTTTTGTGAACATGGCTATGTAGATAACATGATGCACTGTAACTGAATGAGTTGCAGTATCTGTCTCTTGTGCAGGTTTGCTTTGTTTAGCCTATTAATGATTGCTTAGGACCCAGATGAGGGATTTAAACACAGTTTCTATTTAGGTTTTTAGAGACTGTTATTTTGTTTGTTTGCCATAAATGCATTTTAAATACCTTTTTGCACAAATGTAAAGTAATTGCGAACACGATCCTAAAAAAGAAAAATATACAGGATGTCCTGCATTATTGATCTGCTGATTAAACAGTTTGAACACCTATGCCAGACACAGGGGAGCAAAGACAGGCCTCCAGAGTGACGCAAAAGGACAATGTTTGCCCTTTTGTGGTGTTTTCAGATTTTGTACACTTTGGTACTGTTGCCCTGGGTCATGCTATGGCTGTAAAGGATTATATCTGTGATTTTAAAGCTATACAGAAATACAGTACTGTCTCTCGACCCCATCCAGACAATACAGATAACAAATCCATTTGATATTTATAATTTTTTCCTCCTCCTAAATTACTTAAGAGTAAAAATGTCTGTTCAGTGAAAAAGTGTTCACTATCATCAGCACATTTACAGCATTTGGCAGACACCCGTATCCAGATAGACTTACATTTTTATTTCATTAAAAAAAAGGGTTAAGGGCCTTGCTTAAGGGCAGAATGGGGGCAACTTAGTCACTGTTTGGTTTGACCTTCTGAATTATAATCCGACACCTTAACGATTGAGCTACCCATGATTACTTCATTTTTAAATACAATGTACTATTTATAGTTATCCATGAGGCACAATATATGAGGGAAAAATTAGATTCACAATTCTTTTGTGTGGCAATTTTTTAAAATACAATTTTTAATGTGTGTATGTTTGCATCTGAGGTTGCAATATGTTGCAGTCCCTCTATAACCCTACAATTGGTGCACTCAAAACTACTCACACTTTGGCTAGTATTATTCAGGTTGCTGTGGGGGTTTTCTTGGCATTGCTGGATGTTTTTCTTGTGGAAGGCTGTCTCCAGGTCTGTGTGGGTCATCCTCTATTTCACCCTCATATTCAGGTAGTCTTTGTATTATTCTCCCATTCTGACAGTGAACTCTTACTATCACCTGTTTTTTTTCTTTTTTTCTTATCTCCAATGCTTGTTGTGCAAGAAGTCATTTGGCCATGTTACCTACTTCCTCTAACAAAGTGGCAAAGTGTTGTTGTTGCTGTTCTTTTGGATCTACCCCTTATGAGTCACCACAGTAGATCATCTGATCTGCACATTTGATTTTGACACAGGTTTTACAGATGTCTTTCCTGATTAAACTCTTCCATTTTTATCCGGGCTTGTGGTCGGCACTCGTGGTTCCTTGCAACTCGAGTAGCTGCCTTGAAGCTGCCAAGAAGCCTACCTACAGTATATTGCTACTATCTACTTTTGAACACAATGATCTGAAATCAGCACAAGCATTAAATGTATAATAGCACATATTAAAAAATAAAATAAGATCAATCCTAAAAAGCCTTTACAATGCAGAAATATCCAACTTCTTAAAAGTGTTCATTTGTGAACAGTTTAAACCCTCCATGCTAATGGCATTTACACCTTAACATTATAAGATTGACCTCATAACAGGGTACAGAGAGCTGAGAAAATAGGCATGTCAGGAAGCCTTTATCCACATTGTATATATCATCAACTTCAAAGATGTGACCGTTGTCCCTTCTGTTGTAGGTAGACTACTAAGTCTGGAACGGAATGTTCTTGAAGTGTTTGATATCCTCATAAAATGTTCCAATGTAATTATTTAAGCAGTTATTTTTATTAGTCAACATTACATTTTAATAGTGGTATTATTATAATTTTTTACTTTTACTTCACAGGCCAGTGCAAGTCTCCCTTTTCATCACACTTATCTTATTTGTGGTCATGTATTTCTTTTATTTCCTCGTTGGAATAAAAACTCTTAATAATCACAAGTCCACTGCTTTTTACCCTCACTGGAAAAAGAAGAAGCCATCCATCATGGCATGTGGTGTGCAAGTGCAAAATGACCCAATCATTAAAGTCAACAATCTTAAAACATACATGGTCGGCTCCTACATAGAGCACCGTCTGGAGGTGAAAATGATACGGACGATTGCTGTAGTTCTTCGCAGCGAAAACACAAAGTATCAATGCACGCTGAGTTGTGAAGGAAAGAGCATCTCTGTATCTGCTAACTACGGCATTCACTCCCACCACTTTGGGTTTGAATACGGCACAGCTGATATTACCTGCCAAATACCTGAAATTTGTCCAACATCAATGCATGTTGCAATCAGTTCCCGATCGGATAAAGAGAATAGATCCTTGCAGAATGTTCACACCTTCCAACCTGTTAGGAATCAACATAAACCAAAAGACTTCCTCTATGAATTCACAGTTTGCATTTCTACCAAGTTTGATTACGCAAATGTCCTGGAGCTTGTGCAGGCCATGGAGATGTTCAAGATACTCAGCATAGAGAAGGTGGCTACAAAACCAGCTGTGATTCTGTTACACAGAAGCTTCTGGATTACTATGTCAATCTGAATTTTGTGGATATCATTCCCTGGCGTGTAGCAAGGTACAATTAGGATGTCCCGGGGCCGGCAGAAGTCGGTCTCACCAGGGGAGCTACACTACTTCCAGCGCTTAATGACTGTGTGTACCGTTACATGTACCAGACTTACTATGTAGCTCTGCAAGATTTGAACGAATTTATCCTTCCTACTAACTTCAAAAACTGGAAAGAGCTCCTGCCAGAACTGGAGAAGAAATACAATCAGGAAGTAGGTTTTGAGTTTGAGAATAATTTCTTTCCTCTGTTTGTAAGGGATCCCAGCCCTAAGCATTCACCAGACTCCTGGAAAAAGGTTATGGGAGTCAATGTTTTGGAATTTGTGTACAGGTTAAGCAATGATCCTACAGAGTTTAATGCTTTCAAAGTCATCATAAATCCTCACTTAGTGTTTAAGACCACAATTCATGTTTTTTTTACACTGGGCAGTGTCAGAGTGGAAAATGAGATTGCTCATCTGTATCACCTGAGGAATTTTACAAGTAAAAGCATGCAGAAGCATTCACATTAAGCTAGCCCTAGACATTTACTAATGTGTATAATGAACCTGTGATAAGCAAGAATTTTTGAAAAATGTATATGGTCAGATACATGATGGGAATGACAGGAAAAAAGTAATTGTAAATAAACATGACAGGGCACTGTCAAAATGGCAAATGCACTCCAGGATATATAGCTGGAGGGAAGTTTAGCTGAATTGTACACCATAGGAAATGGTACATTTGCTCTCATTTCCTCTTTTCCTTTTGCACCCGCACGCCCTGACAGTTTAAATGCTGACTCGGATTATTTAGTCAATAATGTAAAAAACGTTAGTCACACTGTCAATCAGCTTATTTCAATCTCATACTTTTTTATCCTAGTTAACATTAATGTGTTTTTGTCTTCAACAGTTGATTCCTGATTTCCTATCCACAGTTTGTTGTTGATTTCTGTAGTTTTTTGGCAGCAATACCTAATGTGCATATTCCATCTGTAAAGACCTGCATTATGCTGCCTTGTGCAAAAAAAAAAAAAAAACAGTATATAAAGTGCATTTAAAAAAAATAGAATATCATGGAAAAAGTTTTTTCTTTAGATCTAATTTAATTTAAAATGGGAAACTCATTATGTATTTGTTGGCTTACAGCTGGCTTACAGCTCATGAAAATCAAAGAACCAGTATCCTAAATATTCCAGTAACTTAAAGAAATTATTAGAATAATTCCTAAGATCAATCAAAAAAGGATTTACAATACAGAGAAAATCTATGTGGTATTGTCAAGAGAAAGATGAGAAACAACTGACCCAATAATGCAGATGGGCTAAAGGCTGCTATCAAAGAAACCTGGTCTTCAATATTGCCTCAGCAGTGCCACAGGCTGCTTGCCTCTAAGCCATGTTGATGCAGTAATTCATGCTAAAGGAGCTCCAACTAAGCATTAAGTGCATAAATAAACACAATTCTTCAGAATTTTTATATTGTGAATGCATTTTAGATTGATCTTAGGAAATATTCTAATATTTTGAGATGCTGGATTTCGATTTTCATGAGCTATAAGCTGTAAACATTGAAATAAAAAAAACAGCATGAACTATTTAATTTTACATTTAATGAATCTAGAACATATTGGTTTCACTTTTTCAGTCACACTACAAAAAATAGTTTGCACAATATTCAAAATTTTCAAGGTGTACTGTATATATTCAGTAATTTGTCACATGTACCCTACACGGTCAAATTATTATTATTAGGTTTTTTTTGCATAACTCCGTTAGGAAGCTGGGGTCAGAGCACAGGATACAGCTGCCCCTGGAGCAGATAGAGTTAAGGGCCTTGCTTGAGGGCTCAACAATATGGGTCAGTTAAAAGTGTATTTAACTCATCACTTGCACAGCACTGAAAGCAATGCAGGCCATGTATATGCCCTTTGTGTTGTCTAATCAGATTAATATGTTGTTCTGAAGCAAAAGCAGAGCTGAAAGTGGCAGAGCTGAAGATGCTGTGATTTGCTTTGGGAGTGACAAGAATGGACAGGTTTATTAATGAGTATATTAGAGAGACAGTGCAGGTAGGATGGATTATGGTCAAAGTTAGAGACATTAAGATTAAGATGGATTGGACATGTGCAGTGGAGCGATGAGGGGTATATCAGGAGGAGAATCTTAGAGATGGAGCTGCTGGGCAGGAGGAAAAGAGGAAAGCTCAAGAGGAGGTTTATGGATGTGGTGAGGGAGGACATGAAGGAGGTTGGAGTGACAAAGGAAGATGTGATAAAGAGAGTTATATGGAGACAAATAGTCCGCTGTGGCGTTCTGACATACTCTTATACAGTATTACTCAGTTGTAGTTAACTCAAATTAAATTTTAATTATTTATTTTTGTCTATGATAAATCTGAAATGTACTAAGGCCAGTTTCCTGCACAAAAATGAAGACTACTGTTTAATAACTTTTCTGTGGATATTCCCAGACTTCCTTTGAGCCTTTAGCAGCACTGCTGTTCCTAGAGAACTGGGTTTTTTTTTCTTTTCAAAAGCAAGACATACTGCATGTCGATTACTGCAAAACTAATTTTAGAAACAGTTAAAAAATATTTTAAATATAATAATCATTAATCAGATATGAGAAACTGTTAAATTATAGTATTTCTGAAGACCTTGATGTCTATGTATAAAATGTTCAATAGTTGTAAAGTAGCTAACTACTAATGTGAAATGTGACAGATATTGAAATAAAAAAGGTGGTAAAAATTAAAATATTCAGCAGGCGTCCTAATGTTGAATGCTGTTGTCATATAATTGTAATTAAAATGACGTTGCGATAACTTAGATTTTTTTTTTAATGACCCCAAAACAATATTACAAAACAACAGCATGTCAACATTTATTCATAGCGTTTGTGCCAGGGATTGGTGTCTCAGTGTTAGGCTGGCATTGATAAGGCATGGATTTGATTCCCAGGAACTGGATGCAGTGCATCCTTAGTCCTGGTCCCAAGCTTGAATAGAATTGGTAGGGCTGAATCAAGAAGGGCATCCAAGTTGAATGTGAGGATCAGATGGCCCGCTGTGGTGACGCCTGAATGTGATTAGCCAACATTTATGCCGATAAGCATCCATTTGTACATTACATCCCTGGTTCCATAAGTTTATACAGTTTAGAAAGAACTGCCTGAAGAACTGAATGATCACAACACACACCAGCATACACTGCATGAATTTCAAAGAGTGATATTACTCAGGATTTAGGCATGTCACACTCGAGTGTGCATGTCACACAAACAACGAGTGCTACATTAATACCTCTCCAAGGCAAAAATACTGCAATTTACCAAAACTTTAAAATCAGGAAAGAGTCATAAGGGGAAACCCCACACAGTTTGGGCATTGTGTGAACAATATATTGCAATAGTGTGCAAAGCTGTGTGGGATACAGCAGTGTAAAATGCAGTGTGTCAAATCCTTCCTGATTTTAAAGTTTTGGTAAATTGCAGTATTTTTACCTTGGAGAGGTATTAATGTAGCACTCGTTGTTTGACAAAGCAATAAATGTGTGTTCACTAGCCTCAACAGTAGGGTTCCTGCTGGACCGTGGAGACCCTAAACAGGAGGCTGTAAAGCCTCATGTTTAGTTGCAGAAACGTTTAAAAAATACTATCAGAAGTACAAGTACTACATGGATGTGCTTTAGTTGGGAGATAAGGAAAAATTTATTTTGAAGTCATATTTGCTTGGGTGGTTCAGGAAACGTTTCCAGAGTCATTTAATCAAAGTTTATCAAAAACATAATTTCATCAAAGTATTTCTTACTTTAAAAACCAATCTAATGTTAATGGTGTCCCAATTATTGCCAAATTATCATATTGACAACCAAAAATTCCTGCTGGGTAGCATGTTTCTGTGAATGTACTGTATATTAAAACTAATTGCCAGTTTTTGAGACATATCTTACTTTATCAACATTTATTGGCAGACCACCGTTTATTTGGGTTTGTAATTATTATCTGGTTAGCATTAATTCTGTGGTAATGGTCTTGTATATGTAAAACAATGTCAAAAACCTAAAATCAGACAAAAAATACACCCACATGCTATTTTAAATGACCACAAACAAATGCAAATCAATTTTTATATATGGCATAACAGAAAAAGAAAATACTTGCATGCAAATTTTGATAAGATACACAAGTATTATACCAAAAAATAACACACTGACTCACTCGCTTGCTCACTCACTCACTCACTAACTCATTCTCTCATTCTCTATACTGTGTATCCTGTTCATGGTCGTGGGAGGCCTGGAGCCTATCCCAGGGGACTCTGGGCGGTGCAGGCACTAGGCAGGGTACACCCTAGATAAGGTGCTAATCCACCGCACATGCTGTAGGCAATTTGAAAACACCAGTTAGCCTAATTTGCATGGATTGTGGGGGGAAATCTGAGTATCTAGAGTAAACTCACCAAGCATGGAGAAAACCCCACAAACACTGACCCAGGGTTCAGAATCTAAGGCTACAGTAAGTACAGATTCACCAAAATAGACGGTTATTGCATTAATGATCGGTGGTACTGGTTTATACCAAATTGAATTTTGTGGTAAAAGCATAACCATAATACCTGACATTAATGTGTCAGATGTAGAGGTTTAGATGTGGTTACGGACATTTATTTGTAAAGTATTTGTACAGTATATGACTTTCCAATATTTTGAATGGTCCTACATAAATAGATAGTGCCTCCATGTGAATCTTGAGCACTATCATGAGTAGTAAGCTAAGCTGTTTTGAAAGTTTAGTATTTATCTCCCAAGACAGTGGCTTAGAGGTTTGCACTGTCACCATGCACCTCCAGGACTGCATAGGGGTCTGTGTGCGTATTCTCCCGATGCTTGGTGGGTGTCCTCTGCATATTCCAGTTTCCTCCCACAGTCCAAAGACAGTTTAGGCTAAATGCACGTGTGAAAATTGACTGGAGGTCCTATAACGGTCGTAAAATGGGAATTAATACAATGGTCACCATTGGCTTCCATGGCCTCCCTAGTTGGACTACTGAGGTGCCTCGATGGATGGATGGATGGATGGATTTATCTACCAACCTCAGACACAGAATGCACGTCAGTGGAAATTCAAATTAGAATAATCGAATTAGAATAAACCAGTAAGAGTGGTTGAAAACAAATGCAGGGGTAATAAGCGTTCCGGCACCACGCCGGATTTCCGGCGTACTGTGGCTGCGGGGGAAAAAAAAGAAAAGAAAAAAAAAAATCAGGTTCGCGGAATATAAACCTTTTATTTACAGCGCTTCCGTTAAGCGGTCGATATTGCCAGCTGATAGAGAAGGAACAGCCAATCAGAAGTAGTGTGTGGAAGTCTGTGATTGGCTAGTTTTGTGGCAGTTTTGTAACACTGGACAAAGTTGAGCGGGCGTACAGACAGAGTCGAGCGCGCACAGAAAATAAATGTTTATTCTAATGTTAAAAGCAAACGTTCAAAGCTGACTTAATGTAATCATTCCCTGTCACCCAATTTCAATTAATAACCTGTTTTTATTATGCAAATTGTTGAAAATATTGCATAAGAGTCAGCAGTGTTTAAACACAGAACAAATTTAGAACTAGTGGACTCTTATCCACAGGAGCACACAATATTCACACTACATAACCTCTCCCTTTCTGATTCTGTATCTGACTTTTCCAGATGACTTGTAATGTGTAGTGATGGGAGGTTTGAATCTTTTTAGTGACTCGGTTCTTTGAATCTCGTTCATCAAAATGAACAAATCTTTTTTTTGAGTCATTTAGTTCATTTCGTTCTTTTGTTCAGAAATAAAATAAAATGTGACATTCTCAATATACAGACCCCCAACACGTCTACATACACTAATGCGTATGTGTTGGCTCTAGTTCCAGTAATGAAAATATTACAATGCAGCTAAAGACAGCTCACCTCTCATATCTTCTGGTCTGAGTTGTTCGATCTTTTAAATCTATTGCACTGCATAGCATCTGTGGGAGTCACATGACAAAAGAACGAACGACTAGGACTAGAAGACTCGTTGAGAAGAACCGGTCAGTTCTGTTTTTCTGTGTATTGCACTGCATAGCGTCTATGGGTCACAAAATAAAACATAGTCACATGACAAAAGAACAAACAATTTGGACCAAAAGACTCAAAGGTAACTACTCATTACTGTTTCCTGTACATAACCTATGGACTACTCATTCTTCTGGGTCACGTTAAAGACTCGTTAAAAAAAAAAAAATTGTTCATGAACGACCCATCACTAGAAATTTGTTGTGTTTGAATTGTACTAGTATAAGAGTACAAACCATATCTATGCTTCACTTACTCTTAAATTCTATTGCTTAGTGGCACTAGCTGGTCATCACAAATCTCTTATTTTTAACAAAATAAAAATATGAGGCGATTCATAAGAACTTTCCTCACAGGCAATCAAAAGGACTGGATCAAATTTTTCCTCTTGGTTGAAGCTCACTCAGACACTCAGGCACTCATTAACCAAGCATACCCCTTTTCAATGTGTACTGTTCTACCAGATACCATCCTTTCCATGGAAAGCAATGCCCACATATGCAGCTGCTGTGGACAGATTTTCCTGATGAGCAAACAGATATGGGAACAAACACTCCCACAGGTGGAGCGAGCCTCCCAACCCATGCAAAAACAGCTGACGTGTATAGGGTCGAGACACAAATATAAGACCCAGGTAATCAAGTGTGGTTTCCTTACAGAGATGTGTCTGAGGAAAAAATGTGCAAGAATCTAGCCTGTTTTATCTGACCTTTTAGCGT
>JAOVVA010116175.1:7500-11390 GCA_028565275.1 Leiocassis micropogon | reverse complement strand
ATGGTCATGAAAATAAAGAAAACACATTGACAGATAGATGACAAGGTGTGTCCAAACTTTTGGCCTGTACTGTATATGACAGTAGGACGGTTGGGCCCTTAAGGCAGCTGCTCATATGGCAAATGAGACATAAGTATAAATACAACAAAGGGGATTTTTAAACAGGATTTGACAGTAGGGCTCAACAATTGCACAAATGCATCACTTGTGATGGAAACTATCTTAAATATATATTGTTTTAGAGGACAGGTTACTCTACCAACATGTAAAATTTGAAAGACCTATTACAGTTAAAAAAATAATATTAGGCACAATAATATAAATAAAATTAGGCACATTTACATTAAATTCAGTATTCTCTGTGTGTGTGTGTGTGTGTGTGTGTGTGTGTGTATTTTTCAGCATTATTTCTATTTTTATATCTGACAATAGAAAAGAAGATAATAAAGCTAGAAACTAGTAAATTATGTCTATAAGTAGGGTTAATGGTCTTCCATTTGTTATAGAATAATCTTGTAATAAGTAGTATTAAATAAAATTTCCTTCAAGATATTTACAATTGCTCAGATACTTATTTACATCACTGTCTGAGCTATCACGTGAGAAACAATGGTCCAACATTGGCAAATATAATGCAGGTATATAAGTCAAAGCTATGGTACAAGTTATAAAATTTAACTAAGGAGGAGCAGAGTTTAATTATTAAAATGTTATTTTAACTGCGACTGCCCTGCTTATATGTGTTGTAAATGTAGATGGATATTTTGTATTGTTCTGTTATAACTGTATTCTTTAAATTTAGACAAATCAGGTTATGACGAATGTGCATGCCTTTTACTTCATAGTTTATGCTCTTTTAGGCTGGTAAGAACATGAAAAAAAACCTTTAACATGAATGCTTTGAACTCTAGTTTATTACAAAATGCGTCATTTGTGCGCCCAGAGTACTTTTTCATCAGTGGATTTTCTGGAATGCCTTTCAGCCAATGTTACTTTGTTTTCTTAATTTTTATTTATGTTTTCTCACTTTTTGGGAACTCAATTGTACTTTTCATGATATTAGTTGACCCTTCACTGCATATTCCTAAATACATGGGGATCTTTAATTTGGCTCTGTCAGACTTTGGTGAAACAAATGCACTGATTCCTAGTCTTGTGAAGACATTCTTTTATGATTCACAGTACATAACCTATGATGCATGTTTGACCAACATGTTCTTTACCTTTTTATTTTCTGGTGGACAGTCTCTAACTCTTGTTGTGTTGGCATATGATCGCTTTATTGCCATTTGCTTACCTCTGAGATACCATGCTATTGTAAGTCCTTCCTTCATGCTTGCAATTTTAACAACAATATGGATATTTAATGTTGTTGTAAATGGCACAACGGTGGTTTTAATTACACGACTTTCATTTTGCAAAACTAATGAGATAAAAAGTTTTTTTTGTGACCATGGACCAGTTTATACAATTGCATGTAATGACAACAGCATAAATTCTTTCATGGCAAAATTATGTACTACAATATACTTTTATGCACCATTTATTGCCATAGTCTTGTCATACTTGGGCATTCTCTTGACGTTAAGTAAGGTCACGACATGGGAGAGTCGTCTTAAAGCACTCAAAACTTGTATCTCTCATCTGTTAGTAGTAGGTATATTTTTTCTTCCTGTATTAGGTACATACCTTGCTGCTCTAACTTTCTCTCTCCATCCTAATGCTAGGATAATCAATACTTCACTTTCAAGAACAATTCCACCCATGTTAAATCCCATCATTTATGTCTTGAACACAAAGGATTTCAGAGCCTTTATTATAAAAATGTATAAAAAGAAAGCGACTATGATTTCCAAAGTGCATACTTTGTCAAAATGATATCATTCATGTTTGTGCTTTCTATGTTCAGTGCTTAAATTTCAAAATATTGTATAGTACAGATGTTTTTAAATATATCTGCAAAAGACCAGTGTGTCTACAGGTTTTAATTCCAGTCTGGAGCCTGCCTTATTGAATCAATTTAATCATTTAGACTTGATGCTTAAATGTTCAAGGTGTGTTAAATGTACCTGAAAACAAAAACCTTTAGTTGTTCCCATATGTAAACATCCATCTACAACATGATTTTTTAAAATAAGTAGTAGAGAAGGTCCTTATTTAATTTCTTCCTTCCTTCATGTCTTCCTTCCTTGCTTCCCTCTTTTTCAATCCTTGCTTCCTTCCACTCTAACAGAACTGTAGTAAATAAATGCAGCCTTTTGTATCAAAACTAGTTTACTTTCATGAAAATTTCACAAGAAGTGCATCAATTTGCTCTAAACTTAGGATCAGCAATAACAGGCTGAAAAAGTAAATGTGCTACAATTATTATGATTGTATCTAAACTACATAAAAATACATTGTCAACTAGATTTTATTAGATTTTTTTAGGCCTTTAACAACGACATACAGTACACATGCATCAAGGTGACATAATTCATATTTTAATTTCTTATTTTGGTGGTGGTGTTTTTTCAGTTGTTCTTAGGGCTTTTGGTGTTTTTAGAAATTAAAACCTTTTATTTATAAAACTATGCAAAATATAAACCTCTAATATATTTGAATGTTCCTCCTAATTAATAAAGGGATAATAAATTGAAAGTGATGGACTAATGTTTGTTGTCTGATGTTAATGCACATTTGTATATATTTCCACCATGTGGGACTTACTTACTGAAGTTACTGTCCAACACATATATTGGTCTTTTCCTAACAAAGTTGAAACAACACAATTTTATATGTCTCTAGTAGCATCACTATTTTATTTTACTGAAACTAACAGGTCCAGACATATACAACCATGTAATAATTTAAAAGTTTGCTATGATTGGCATGGAAGAATTCAAAGGGTATGCACAAATCCATGACCTCAATTCCACACTGGGACAACCTGGAATCTGAGTCACATCCCAGGCCTCCTTGCTTGTTGCTGAATAGCCACAACCACATTCCAAGATCAACTGGAAAGTCTCCTCAGAAGATTAGAGGTTACCATAACAGCAAACAGGACAAAATTTGTAAATAAATAAAAAGAACATTTACATCGCTACTTAAAATAAGCTAATGCTCCCTGAGGCTCAGTTTCAGACTCCCCACAGTCCAGACCAAAATAGTTAGCAAGACTCTTAAAATTATGACTGAAACACATATCTGTACAGGATAATATGAGAGCGTGTGAAATAATGTTACATTTGGTCTATTGCTGCCATCTTGTGGTAAGTCTTTTTCATTGCGGCATGGTTCTCTATTTCTGAGAACGTCAATGTGTTAAATAACGTAATTTGTGGGAGGCCTCTACTGACCATTATTTCTTTAGTACAAAGATATCCTATGTAAATCATACATAGGTTTATTGTATTTGCAATTCTTTTAATTTGACTTTTCTTAAAGCATTAAATATGTCTCTCAGTTGGTGCTAACAGGACTATTCCTCGTCGTATTGGTTACAATGAAAGCATTATGATAACATCCTGTATTTGTGCATTGTAGAAGGCTTAGGGAAATTAATTATTAGCAAAACCTTCCAAAGGTATGTTTTTTCTTAAAGTAGAAATTTATATACTGTATATAATACATATGCCTCTAACATAGTTTGCTTATGTATAATGAAATGTATCTGTAAAATATGCATGTCTGTGTGCCTGGAATTCGCATGTTCTCAACATGTCTGGTGCATTTTCTTCATGTACTCCGGTTTCCTCCAAAAGTCCAAAGGCATGCAGGTCATGTGGCATGCCCAAATTGCCTGTTTTGTGAGTGTGTTCAAGAGTGTGTGCCTTGCAATAGATTTGCACCCAGGGTGTACACCACCTTATGCCCAGAGTCTCCTAGGATAGGCTCCAGGGCCCTAT
>JAOVVA010116175.1:0-5000 GCA_028565275.1 Leiocassis micropogon | reverse complement strand
CAGGGGAAAAACAAAACAAAACAAATCAATCTTACATGTTTCAGACCGAAACTGGCACTGAGATTTAATAATTAACTGTACGAAAACAAAACATTCTAAATCCCACCTTTAAGATTATAAGTAATTATAGGTGAGAACAAATTTTTGTAACCATTCATGATGCAGAAGGCAGGACTGCCTAACCGATTTGCAGTGGATCTTTTATATTCTTTAACCCATCTTTTGAAAAAAAATATTTTTGTCTATTTTCTTTATGTATTTTTTCCTTTTATTTACTTTTAGTCACTCACCTTCACTTACTTCTGTTTGGAAACATTATTAAGAAGTACCGAAGGTACTTTCATTGTAACGCTCACTAATTCATTGTATACTTCTATTTATCTTTCTATTGAAACAGAGTCATACAGTACCATCAGTTTAACACTAATGTTGGAATGTCTATAGGATGTCAAAACATGCATGGCCTTAAATTTTCTTTCTTTTTTTTTTTTTCTTAAAAGTTTTAATGGGAATCAAACTGATTTTTTAAAATTGTTTTATTTGGATTTTATTTTATTCTTATTATTGTCTGTTTTTATAATCTGTTATTAAGTCTGAAGGTATTTTAGGATTGTTGTAAGGAATCGCCACTAGAGGGCCCTGTTTTGTCTTTTGTAGTTTTTGTTTTGCAGACTCAGTTTCCCAGAAGGCACCTCGGTCAGGTGATGCGGGAGCACACCTGAACCGAGGTAGGTCATTAAATCTTCAATAAATAGCTGATTAGTCTGGGAAACTGGGTCGAGCATTGAACGTTTGTACGTACTGTCAGATAAGTGGGCATTTTGTTTTGTGTATTGTTTTTCTTTGTTTATATGTTGGTTTATTTTATTTTGTGGTGTGGGCGGGGTTTTCGATTAGGAACCATCATGCTTTGCGGGAGGGGTTGTTATGTGTTCACCCTGTTGGGAAAGGGTGTTTGGGTTGGTGGCTTCGGCCAGGGGCTGTGTGTGTTAGAAGTGTGTCTTGTTGAATGTGCGTGACCTGTGGAATGTGCCGTTTATGTGCAGTGCTGAATAAATTACTCCTAGCCATTTGCATTGGGCAGCAAGGTAGCTCACTCGTCTCTCCAAGTTCCTTCATAGCGGTGAAAAATGCTACAATATTGTTATTTTGTAGTTCATGTTATCCCATAACTACTAAGCATGTCCCCAGGCTAAGTGTGTTTGTATGTGAGTCTTTGGTGTTCAAGTGTGTGTGGAGCTGATTCGGTGTTGAGTCATGTTGTGTTGTGTGTTAGAGAAGAGGTAAGTAGTTAGCTCTGTGTGTCCCTTAGCCTAGCTCTGTGTGTCCCCAGCCTCTGGACTTCTGTGTCCCGAGTCTCTAGTGTTGTGGTAGCTATTTGGTAAGTGTAGCTAGTTGGATGTTTAGCTATATGGTAGGGGTAGCTAAGTGTAGGTTAGGCTAAAGACATGTTTAGCTAGATATATGTCTAGCTAACTGTCATGGTTAGCTAATGACCATGTTGAGCTAATTGTCATATGTAGCTGATTGCCATGTCTTTAGCCTTAGTCCTGTCTCGTGTCTCTAGTCGTGTCCCCGTTTTCAGCTCCATGCTTAGCTTGAGTCTGTGTTTCGTCCTTAAGCATGTGTCTCAACATAGCCTGGGTATTGGTCAGTTATGGGTCGTATAGTTTGAGTGTTCGTTTCTTTGTTTTTGTTTGTTTGTGATTCCTGGTGTTATATCCGGAATAAAGACTCTTTTGTTTAAAAACACCCTTCTGCGCCTATGCCTGCCCTTTTCTGCCCACGGCATTAACAGCCAATACCACCCAATCTTGACAATTGTACAGCATGATATACAGCATTTTGGGCTTCATGGATAAACCTTTGAACCAGCACTTCAAAATACTTACGTTCACATTTACATACATTTATGTTCATTGTTGAGAATTCAACATTGAGAGGCAAATGGTCCGTTCCATTGCATTTTCTAGTTTATTTTCTTTGACAACCACTAACATTATGAACCTGTTACTTGATTGTGAGAACTTTGAAGCTTTGGCCCAATTTTAATTGTAGAGCCACCCTCGTGTTGTATTTTTATTTAATAGCAGTACAGACTTGCTATGTGCTTAGAAATGTACCATCCATAACAGTAACATAACACAATATTAACATATTTATTATCTATTATAAACCAGTAAACTGATGACAGGACAAGAACTAGAAAGGGCCCAGACCATCTAGTGCTCCAAGGCCCAGCAAGATAATTTGAACTGGCCTACAAACTCTCCTTTTTCCGACACCGTCATGCCTTTTGCTCACATGCTCATGTATTTCTCCTGACTGTCATGCCCTTTCACCCCCCCCCGACCTCTTCCCCACACCGGCATGTCATTCACAGTTGATTTGACCCAGCATTTAAAGAAGCAATACATGCCGTCTCATTGCCTGGATTATTGTGTGGCTAAATCTGCCCAGGTAGTATGAGGGGAACAAGCAGAATGGGCATAATTGTTTTGCAATGTAATGTAAGTGTGTGTAACGTATGTGTCTGTACACATAACGCATTTTTTTTAAATTTTGTGTCCAAGTGTAGTGACTGTTCTTTAGTAAATGTACTGCAAGTAAAGTTAAAAAGGCATAGCAGTGTGGGAGATCAATCTGTTTAACAACAATGCAATGTCATATTTCCGTGAAATCCTAGAAAGGAGACAAAAGCATGCGTCATTAAAGAGGTTCCTTAAAGTTACACAAAAAGAAGAGGAGAACCAGACAGACTCTGCTTCTGTTAGTGTGTGTCGTCCTACACAGTAGTCCCCTTCTTCTGCATCTTCTCTCGTCTAACGCTAGTCACAATTATTTTTAAAGGTAAAGTGCAGACTAATTTGCTTCATTTTTACTTTAAACTCTGTATTAATTATTTTTAAATAGATATTTTTGGGCTGTGGAACGAATCATGGGAACAGGTTTTGCCACTTTTGGTGGCACCAACTGCAATCAAACGATAACTGACAATGAGTTTTCACATTGCTGTGGATGAATGCTGAGTTGTTTGAATTGGAGTTTCTATTATTTCTCATGGGGAATTTTTTTTGATGTACTAATGCTTTGATGTACAAACATGCTTCCAGGACACATTATGCCAGCAATTCAAGATTTAACTGTATATATAAAACATGTTTAGTTGAGTTGAAAGATCATAACTGTCACCAAATCAAATAATTTCTTTATATCAATAAAGCAGCTTTTAAGGTTAGACATTTTCTTTTCTTTTTTTATATTGTACTCATGACATATGCTTCAATTGTGAATTGGTCTTAAAGTTCTCAAAAATGTACGTTTATATATAAATTTCAACTGGACAATAGATATTTTTTTCTTACTTGGAGAAAAAAGGTGCATGATGTAGGTTTAGTGCTTTATTGTAATTTATAGAGAGTGGTGGCTCAGGTGGCTAGGGCGCTTGGTTGCTGGTTTCAGGATCCTGGTTTAAGCCCCACTAACCCCTAACCCATACACCCCATACTAACCCTAATCCATACTACCCAGTCACTGCGTCTGGTGTAAAACCTGTGCTAAAGTTGTGTGTGGGTTGGATGGTCCTCTGTGGCAACCCCTTAATGGGAACAGATGAAAGAGTTTTATTTTATTGTAATACATATAAAGTGCTGTGAAAACATATTTGACCCTTCCTGTTTTTTTTTTTTATTTATTTATTGCATATGTGTTACACTTCAATGATTAAAATTAAATTTTACTCTTACACAAATTTAAAATTTAAAATTTTTTTACATAAAAATTTAAAATGATTGATTAACATCTTTGGTTACTTTGCTGTAACCCTGTTCCCTGAAAAAGCGGGAACGAGATGCTGCTTGAAAACGCGATGGGAACGTCTTTGTTCCACCGGTTGTGAAGCACGTATATGTCAAACACGCCAAAACTTTGGCTTATATAACCTTGGTCAGGTGACGTCATCTGATGAGGTGCACCTGCAGGTTATAAATAGGACTGAACCAGAAACATCCTCAGGTCAATTTCTGTCTGAAAGGACGTCCAGTCACGCCCACAGTGCGGCATTGGAGCGCAGCATCACCTTCCCGCTTTTTCAGGGAACAGGGTTACAGCAAAGTGACCCGAGACGTTCCCTTTCAAAAGCTACACTCGATGCTGCGTGAAAACGCTATGGGAACGAGAATACCAACGCTGCCGCACTGCAAGTGTCTGGACACCCAGGGTTGTGTAGCCAAAGTGGTCTCAGACAACTTTGGGATGCTAACTTGAGGACCCGCGAGCCCGGAGTAGCATGGAAATTAAAACTATAAAATCTGACATGTGTGTGGAGCTTTGTTTCAGTGCTGGAGTTTGAGTTTCTTGCAGAAACTCCAGCACTGAAACAATTCGGCAGTGGACTGGGTCTACATGTTTTGCCATGCATCAACTTTCAAATACACTTGATTTAAGGGCATAAGTTATTTTAGTGGAGAGAGCCCTACCGCATCACACACTTGCTGCAAGAGAACAACTGGGTGCATGGTCGAGAATGGAACTTTTGGAAGATAGTTTGAGTGAGGATGCAGAATAGCTTTGACTAGCCCAGGGGCAAAGTCTAGGCAGGATGGGGAGACTGACAAAGCTTGCAGATCTCCACTTCTCTTCAAAGAAGTAATGTCCATAAGAAAAACCATCTTAAGGGTCAGAAGCCTGACAGGCGCTGACTCTAGTGGATCGAAAGGGGTGTCAATCAGACCTTCGAGCACAATTGCTAAGTTCCAAGAAGGGACCGTCGCTCTAGGGGGCGGCCTCAACCGTTTAGCTCCACGAATAAAACAGGCATCTAAAGGGTGCTTTCCCACAGAAACCCCATCAGTCAGAACATGACAAGCCGAAATGGCGGCTACATACGATCCGAGAGTACTAGGGAATAAGCCCGAGGACAATTTTTCTTGCAGAAACTCCAGCACTGAAACAATTCGGCAGTGGACTGGGTCTACATGTTTTGCCATGCACCAACTTTC
>JAOVVA010116154.1:0-11391 GCA_028565275.1 Leiocassis micropogon | reverse complement strand
GGTGCTCGTAAACCAAGACTTGTTCGTTTTCCAAGTCAAAATTTATTAAAAATCTTTGCTCGTCTTGCGGAACACTCCAAGCAAACCGCGTTACTCGCAATCCAAGGTTTCACTGTATATGGATATGTTTTAATATTTTTCCTGCTTTTTAAATATAAATGTTTTATTTTCAAACCCTTCAATCCTTTTTGTTTATGACTGTAAGATGTTTTATACCTTTACATTTTTATATTTTAAATTTTCAGACAAACAATTATAATGTTTCAGTGCGGCAGCATCATATAGTTTTATGAATGCTACAGTACATTAGCAGATATAATATTTTAATTATTCATTTATTTATTTATTCATTTTTTATTTTGTTGATCTTTAATAATGGAGGTCCATTAGTGCTGAATATTTTATTAGTATGCTACATTTCCTGTGATTGTGCTGGTGCTTTTTGTTTCTATCGATTTTTTATAATGCACCATTGTCAGCTCCCTCTCTCTCTCTCTCTCTCTCTCTCTCTCTCTGTTTCTGTCTGTCTGCCTGTCTGTCTCTTTCTCTCTCTCTCTCTCTCTCTCTCTCTCTCTCTCTCTCTCTCTCTCTCCCTGTTTTGAATAAATTTCTCACTCATTTGCTTGTTCGACTTTGTATCTCTGCTTCTATCTGGCCATCTATGGGATGGAGTGCTAGCCGAGAACCCAGGCAGGCAAATCCTAACCAAATCCAGTGTGTGTGTGTGTGTGTGTGTGTGTGTGTGTGTGTGTGTGTGTGTGTGTGGGTGTGGGTGTAGGTGTGACATTGGGTTTAGGAGGAAGGGGAAGATCAGGAAGAGTGCATTGTCGGGAGAACAACACACTTCCGAAGCGTGCTCCACGTACCTGAGCTGAAACACAAACACATCCCTTACAGATCTGTCTATCATCAGGACTTTAAACCTTGGTCTGAAGGTAAGACTCACTAACTTTTTCTTTTTAAAGTGTTTTAAAATACCTGCTTGCTGTGAAGTCAGACTTCTGCTATTAAGAGGAGAGGAGAGTGATAGGAGTGATGGAGAAATAGAGGTGATATGATCAGTTTGTAATCAGTCTGTCATAGGGGGTGATGGCTGAGTAATAAACACAAGGTGTGAGGGTAAGGCACATTCTCATAGAAATAAACGACAGGGAGACAGGTGTGCGTGGTCGAGTGACTTGCCAGGTAGAGATGATGATGAGTGTGAGGTTTATGTATGAGACACATAGCAGTTTATTGCAGTGTTTTGGATCAGACCTTACACAAAAAATTATGTAACCTGTGAGAGTCAATGAATGCACTGGTATACCAGATGTGTTAATAACACCAGATGTTCATCGTGACTGGGAGAAATGACTCTGTGTGTGTTTACAAACAAAACAACACTCATCTGCAGGAGGTTTTGTACCTGGTTTTTGTATCAAGTTAAATTATGCTTTAATTGTGTTCCTTCCTGCTCAGTATAGACAGTTTTGCGACTCTCTATAATCTATATCTGATTCCATCCCAAGGTAAAAAAAAAGGGGTGTGGCTTAAAGGAGGTAAACATAAGCACATCTTAAATTCCATATATGGTCTTTAAATAGGAATAAGGAAGTTCATATGTACATGTATATTTCCCATGACCTCTAGCTAACACACACTAACCTGATAAAACTTCTATGGAATCCTCATCCTGTGCTGTTGCAATCTTTTCCTTATATGGGCTTAAAGGTGAATTCTCATCTACAGCCTTTAAGCCACACCCAATCTGATTTCCATATATGGACTTAAAGATGAATTCTCATCTACGGCCTTTAAGCCACACCCACTCTGCTTGCCATATATGGGCTTAAAGGTGCACTCACATGTGTTTGCATTATTATGGTAGTTTTTTTTCCCAACCACAGGACCCATTCATTAAGAGAGAGAATAAATCATAATGTCAATACAATGAGACAGAGAAGAGCGAGATTATTAATTATTTCTTATTATAGTCAGGTTACAACAACAACACATACTACTACTACTACAACTACTACTACTACTACTACTACTACTAATAATAATAATAATAAAAATATAATCATCATCATAATAGTGTTCACATTTTTTTCTTCAAAAACATTTAATTGTGTTTTATTGTTATTTGTGCTTTAGCTGATATCATAGGTGTGTGTGTGTGTGTGTGTTTATATGAGTTTGTAGGTTTGGTGAGTCCTGTAGTTAAAGCTCAGAGCATTATATCCATTATTTATTTTGCTGTTTTTTTTTTTAATAAAGTAAACCTATATGGGGCTTTAGGATTGTGCAGTATATAGTGACATATCTTGTTTCAGCACAAAATTGGCTGAATATGATAAACTAAATTTATTTTTATTTTTTACCAACTACCCAAAAATTATTAAAAATATGGGTCACATAGGCAAAGAAATAGCACAGATGCATCATGTGTTTTTCTGGTTGTTTTTAGTTGTCTCTCATTTTGAGAGTTCTACATTTTTCTGACATCATTCCCGTATCCAGGAAGTGGTAGAAATAATGGTAAAACATAAAAGTAATAATAGCACATACTGTATATTTTTTTAATCGTCATTGACCTATGCTGTGTTGCCATTACAGATCTCTACCACTTGAATTTTAAGGGATAAGGGCTCTGGGTCTACTTTAGTTCCACATCCAACCATGTGTGCTGTAGAAGAACCTCTGTGTTCTTAGAGCTCCTGTTCGACCCTTCCTGTGTGCTGAAAACGTTTGTAGGTGACTCAACATAATTTGCATAGAATAGAAAAAAACAGGCGCATGAATTGGTGTAAGTGATGTGTGTTAAGGAGTGAGTGCAGGGAATGTGACTCCTTCAGCTTGTATACGGCTCGGAGTTGAAACCATGACAAACCGGAAACACAAAAATTAACAATAAATAAGAAAACAGTTGAACATACAGTAAGTAAACTTCTGACAGGAAAATAAGTTGAGAGTCATTCTAAATCATAAAAAATAAATGATAATAAAGGGTGTAGAGCAGTGAGAAACTGAAGTGTGTCCTGATTTCCCTGATTTTTCTCTTTCAGTGCTCAGTTTGAGATGGAGCAAGCGTTTAAAGCTGTCACACGCACTCCAGGCATCATCATCTGGAGAATCGAGGTCAAAACACATACACACACACACACATGAGATCTACAAATGTGAACACAATAAAAAGTGACAGTGAAACTACATTCAACATTACTTTTCTTTCACTTCCTCTTCCTTATATGCTAATTTCCATAACCCCACCCCTTATTACACGGTGAGAGGTTAAGACAAGGGGTTGGCATTAATTAGGATTTATTTACAATCTTATTTATGTTAAATAGACATTGAATTAATTATAATAAGTTCTGTGACTGTCATGCTGTAGAATTACTGTAAAGTTACAGTGACATTCAATTTGTTGTAAATGTTATATATTTGATTTGATTTTACAGAAAATGGAGCTTGTTGTCATCCCGGAGAAAACTCACGGCAATTTTTTTGAAGGCGACTGTTACCTTTTGTTGTGTGTAAGTGTTTCACAGGACCCGTAGCATGATTTTAACACAATGTGCAGTGTTTATAACTGCTGTGTTACTGTGAACAGACGAAGAAATCAGGCAGCGTGCTGCAGTACAACATCCACTACTGGATCGGAGAGGAGTCAAGTCAAGATGAACAGGGTGCTTCTGCTGTTTACGCTGTTCAGCTCGACGACTTTCTGGGCTCGAGTCCCATCCAGTACCGTGAGGTCCAACACAATGAGTCCAGCACCTTCATTGGATACTTTAAACAGGGAATCATGTAAGAACCGGAGCGCTCTTCTGTGACGTCTAAAGCTACCACCCAGCTAAAACACTACCATTTACAGAATAATAATGGAAATAAAACAAAATTCCCATAGCCACAGCCCAAGTGCTGAACTGTCATGGGACTTAAAATCAAAACCTTCTGCTCACTAAACACTAAAACATTAATTATATTTACAGCATGACTTCACAATCAGTTTAACTTTCAGCTCAATCAAGTCCCCATTTTAAAGGTGCAATTTGTAAAGTTTCTAAAAGAAAAATCCAAAAAGTCAACACACATCAATGATTATTTATTTTTGTTTGTCACACAAGACATTTTTACATGTTGTGTTCAATCTAGAATGACCGCATTCATTTAAATCGCTCATGTTGCAGTGACCTGTGCTGTCCTACAGAAGTGACCACCTACTAACCACTTAGATTCAGGCGTCTATCTGCACTGAAGGGTGTAATGATATAAAGATATATACACTATATATATATATATATATATATATATATATATAGCGCTGAATGTTTGAATGTTTAAGAATGATGTGTGAAGTAGAATTGATGAAAGTTTCTCAAGCTTTTTAGCGTACATATCAGGATTCTTGACACAAACAGAAAGCTGACAAAAAAGTTCTGTTTTAGAAAAATTGAACCTAAAAATTACATTGTAGTTATGTAGTTTTGTGTGTGTGGTAATAAATCCATAATAAAAGATATATGAAAAGACATTAGATGTCAGATGAGTGAGAATGAGGAAGGAGAAGTTTATTCTTCTTAATTCTATTTGTAACAGTGTGTAATTATACGTCCTTATTGTTCATTGTTCTGCTGCTGCAGTTATAAAAAAGGTGGTGTAGATACAGGGATGAAGCATGTGGTGACGAACTCAAGTGACGTTCAGAGACTGCTGCATGTGAAGGGACAGAGGAAAGTATCCGCTAAAGAGGTGAAACTCCACGCACCTGTGGAATAACTTTTAACCGGTCACATCATATCGGTGTTATACTAATGGTAGTGTTCCAACAAACACACAGATTACGTATTATCCATATTTTATAATTTTTTTTATTATCATTAACATGGATACATACCTGATGTAACCATATAAAACAGGTGAATTAGTTAATTGAAAATTTGTACATTTTGCCTGTTTAAATTCTTCAAAAAAAATAACTAAATATTTATGAATTATAATAATATAAATGTTTTAGGTGGAAATGAGCTGGAACAGTTTTAATCTTGGAGACGTTTTTCTTCTGGATATCGGGAAAACAATTATCCTGTGGAATGGTCCGAACAGCAACACACAGGAGCGACTGAAGGTCTGTCTCTGATTTAATAAAAATAAAAGATCACATTTATGGGAAAAAAATATATACACAGTACTGTGCAAAACTCTTAGGCACCATATTACATGCTGTACCAATTTTGTTATATATGTTTATCATGTCTGCATAAGTATGTACAAAATCATTGTATGCTCCTGGGATTTGCATAAAAATAGAAAGGAGCGAGTGTGACAAAGTTACCTGAAGAATTCATATTCTCCAGCAAGCTCAGTAAAACCTAACAACTATTTTACTTATAGTACTGCGCAAAAGTGTTGGGCACATACAAAATATGGCAGCAGCAAAAGATGCTTTTGAAAACATTTTTGCATAAAAGAAACTTCTATAAAGAGCAATAAAGAGTAATAAAATAAACAGTGAATATTTGGAGGGAAAACTCATTGCTTAAAATCAGGAGTTTGAGACAGATTTGTGCAGTTTTATAAGAAAACATTTGTTAGGTTTTACTGAGCTTGCTGGAGAATGAGTTCTTCTGGTAACTTTGTCATATGAGGTGCCATATAGGGCTTAAATCAAACTTGACTTGTGCACACATATGAAACACTTGCATACACATATATGAAACAGTCACACATACAATACATATATACTACTAACTGCTCAAACAACTACATATGAAATGCGCGAACACACACCTATGAGACGCACATACACACAAACTCTTTGCACACACACACACACACACACACCTATGAGATGCGTGCACATACACACACAAACTCTCTGCACACACACACCTATGAGATGCGTGCATATACACACAAACTCTCTGCGCGCACACACACATAGTACATGATACATGATTCTCAGTGTACTGTAAACGGAAGTCATTTCAGTGTAAAAGGAAGTTATTTCAGTGTAAAAGGAAGTCATTTCAGTGTAGACGGACTTGATGGACTAGACGCTTCATTCTCCCTGAATATTAGTAGCGGTTTGTAAACAGCCTGCTGCTGGACAGTTTAGAAGACGGAGTAGGACATGATCTTCACTGTTTAATCACAAGGCGTATTCAAAACTGTCCAAATGATGTCTGAATATTGCAGCAGCAGAAAACGTGGATGAAGATTTGCAAAAAGAACAATTGAAGCACGGAATCTGTGTCTAATATGTCGAATCCTACAACAGGAGCAATTACTGTTTTGTGAAATGTGCTTTCCTCGCCTTCGCTAATATGAACAATAACTAAGTAATCAGAATCCCACGTGACTCTCTCCGCTTGATCAAATCCAAATACAGAATCGGAAATTCAAATATTATTCCAACTCTCCATACTACCCACTTTTGTGGTGATAATAAATAAATCACTCGCTGTCTTCTAAACTGTCCATAACGGTCTATTTAAAAAATGCTACTACTAATCAGGGAGAATGATTCGGCAAGTCCATATAAATTGAAATCACTACACCCTACTCCCTATTCCATGTGCAGGGAATGTCTGTTAAGGGAACTTTGCTCTACAAAATTCCACCATTTGAAACACCCTGCAAGGTCATTTCCTCCATGCGTTATCATGGTAACATAAGCACCCCGGATACCTGTCGCTGCTGCTGTGGAAATTTCACAACACGAACATTAAATATAGAATATTTATTGAAACAAAAACTGATACCATTATAAAATATATAACGTATTGGAACGTTTAATATGGTTAGCATAATGCTAGCAACATGCTAATCAGCTAAACGTCATGCTAGCAACATGCTAATCACACTAGCATCATGCTAGTGGCGTCCCAATCATGTTATTAGCATTAGCATATATATATGCTATATGTAGTTAGCATAATGCTAGCGACATGTTTATATTGTTAGCATAATGTAGCAACATGCTAATCGTGTTAGCATTATGCTAACAGCATGCTAATGAGGTTGCTAGGGGGCGTGGCTCATGAGCATCATGATAAATGCAAAAGACTGATTGGTTGCCTGAGTTAAATGAGCCCTCCCCCGTGTTTCTACAACAGTGGGATCCACAGTTAAATTCAGTTTCAAAGTTCCTATGGAAAATACCGTTGTATGTTAATTTCCCCCTGCTAGGGCAGTTTACCACTTGCCCCCTTAGAAAAGTCATAAGCCGAATGATTCATTGGTCTACGACAAACGGAACGGCACTAATCATGCACCAAATTCCCCATTATAAATCAATGGGGCAAATTTGGGCACCTCTTGCCCGCCCCCCCAAGGGATAAAACCTATACCCTCTTGTGGGGTATGTCTGACACAGCTTGCAAGCCTTTTCAAATGTGGTAAGCTTGAGATTTCTATCAAATTCTCGCTCTGCACTAGAATCCGTCAAAGTTGGTATCGATGTTAAGTGTATGGGATTTTTTTGGGGAGATTAATTGCCCCTCAGAAAAGTCTTAGCACCCCATTCCCGAATAAGGCGCACGATTTGACACCTCTTTCATGGGTGTACGACAAACGATACTGTAGTAGTTATGTAGTATACCCTCTTGTGGGGTATGTTCTGACACAGCTTGCAAGCCTCTTCAAATTTGGTAAATTTGAGATTTCTACCAAATTCTCACTCTGCGCTTCAATCTGTCAAAGTTGGTCTCAATGTTAACTCTATGGGATTTTATTCCTATTATATGTCAATGGGGCAAATTTGGGGATGTCTTGTGCCCCAGGGGTAAAAATTATACCCTTGTGCAGGGTATGTTCTGACACAGGTTGCAAACTTCTTCAAATGTTGTAAATTTTAAATTTATAAAAAAAAATCCCTCTCTGTGCTACAATCAGTCAAAGTTGGTCTCAGTGTTAAGTCTATGGGATTTTTTGCTGGGTTGATTGCCCCCTGCCAAACTTTTGTACAGAAGAAGAAGAAGAAGAAAAAGCAAAAAAAGAATAATAAGCCTGTGAGATAACAATAGTAGTGCTTCGCTTCGCAAGCACCACTAATAAGGATTTAAATGATTGTGTCATATTTATATGATGTCGTCCTTGATAATAATTATAATAAATATATAAATAATTTTTCGAGGTAATTTTTTTCACGCTCCAGCGATACGTAATGACTGATTTTTCATTCCCTTTTCCGTTAAAGTGAAGATCCGTTGTTCACTCGTTCCCTACACCGCTACAGTTCCCTTTGTTTGTGCGCGTCTCATAGGTGTGTGTGTGTGTGTTTGTGTGTGTATGCACGGAGACTTTGTGTGTGCGCGCGCGTCTCATAGGTGTGTGTGCACAGAGAGTTTGTGTGTATGTTCAGTTCAATTAAATTCAATTTTATTTGTATAGTGCTTTTAACAATTGACATTGTCACAAAGCATCTTTACACAATCAAAAGAATTATTTAAAATGTGCACAAATCTCATGTGTTTGTGTGCACGGAGGGTTCGTGTCTGTTTGTGTGTATGTGCGTGTCTCATAGGTGTGTGCGCGCGCATTTCATATCTAGTTTTAAGCAGTTAGTAGTATGTATGTGTGACTGTTTAAACCTATATGGCGCCTCATATTGTCACACTCGCTCCTTTCTATTTTTATAGAAATCCCAGGAGCGTACATTAGGTTTTTTGTTTCCATCTAAAAACTGGTCTGTATTGTACTATATATATTTTTTTTTTACAGCCATGCATATATTCTCCTGTCATGTTATTTATTCATAACTTTATTAAGTTATATATGTAAATACTGAATGATTTTGTACATAATTATGCAGACATGATAAACATATATAATAAAAATTGGTACAGCATATAATGTGGTGCCTAAGACTTTTGCACAGTACTGTATACACACATATATATAGAAGTGCAAACAGTAGCACTTTCTCAATGCAGTGTTATCTGACAAGCTATCTGAAGTCTTAGTGGATCTATGGAGGCAGAGCTGTAGGGACATGGTAGAGGGCTTGCGGCAGGCTGCTTTCCTGGTGAAGTCTTTCACAAACTTACACAACCTGCGGGCATAGGAGACACATGTAGGTTTCGAGCGCGGATTTGTCTGATGTATATAGGCACTGGCTTTTGGCCTGCCATCACAGCACCCACCCCAGCATAGAGCTTGTACTGTACCTGACGATGGTGTGTAGTGCTGGGAGAGCTCATCTGCATTTCTCTGTTGAGCTCTGTCTATGTAAACCACAAAAATCAGTCCTGTAGTGATAGAAACTAACAAGTTATACGAGGGTTAGAGTTTTTGCCAGCCACTGTAGAGTCAGGACCCTGTGACAGGACCACTCCGAGCTCGGAGGCGGTCGAAGTTAGGGGGACTGGTGAGGTAGGTTTTTAGCTGTGGAAAAGCTCTTTTTCTCTCTCTGTCTATTGCACCTTCTCCGGAAGCCCCTTTTTCAGGAGGTCTGAGAGGGGTGCTGCCATAGAGGAGAAACATGGATCAAAATGCTGGTAATAGTTAGCCAAGCCCAAGAATGCCTGTTTCTTTGTTGCAGGTCAAGGGTAGGATTGAACAGTCTGTGCCTCCATTTTTTTTCCTGGGGTTTGCGAGGTACTTCACTTCAATAAACCCCAAGTCATGGTGTTTGGTGTTGTGTGCCCCCAGATGGCCTCCGTGTGGAGTGCACCAGGTGCGTTACTGTGTCTACCTTGGCCTGTGGCACCATGAGAAGGTTGCACAGCATGCGTCTTCTCTGTGTGGGGTAGTACTGAAGGCTGTTGCACACTAGGAAATAGATGATGGGCCAGGGCTGCACAGGACGTTTTGGCTTCAGCCTCGATTTCTAGCACCTGTTCCCAGACAGTTGTCTAGCGTGTGTAATTGTGCAAAGTTGCAGTCATGCTTCACCTGCTGGGACAGCAAGAAAAATGGGTAAGAGGGATCATTAGCCTCAACCTCAACCTCGGCCTTTTTGCCAGAAACAGCCGGGTTAATCACGACCTGGAATTACAGGTACAGGCTGATCAGGAATAACGCCAGCAGTCAGGTTGTATTTACCTTTGTGGTAAATCAGGAATATATATACACATTTTTTTTGTATGTTTTGTCATTATAAAAGGCACCGAGCAAAAACTATAAATTCCCTTAAATCTCAGAAATGTTTATTTATTTATTTTTTTCCCAACAATCTTTTTATTGATTTTAAACAGGGATATAACAGGGTAAACATGTAATGTTTCAAAACAGATTTTATAACCCCCTTATAAATCCTATAGCACCCACCCCGAGGAATGTTTATTTTTTAATATATGTTGGAAAAAGAATTCTTTTCAGATTGTAGTAGAATTTCTTATTATTCAGACACAATAAACATTGGTCAGCATTAGTTACACTCTGTTTTATTAAATATTCGTGCATTAATCTCAGAGTAAGACTGCTCCATGTGTAGTCAATGTGTAGTCCCAACTCCATCTGTAGTCTGAGGTGTTTGTATGTGTGAAGGCGATGATACTGGCAAAGGACATCCGTGATCGGGAGCGTGGAGGCCGTGCTGAAATCGGCGTGATTGACGGCGATGCAGAAAACAATTCTCAGGCATTAATGGAGGCTATGTGTAACATCATTGGACAACGGTCGGCGACTCTCCCAAATGGAACCTCAGACGAACAAGCGGATCAGGAACAAATGTCTCAGGTCACGCTGTACCAGTGAGTACTGGCAGAATGCCACCATGTTGCACCACATGTACCTTTGCTTCTGAACAGTGAGGGTGGAGCTTACGTACACATTTGATTAGTCAGTTACAATGCACATGCTGAGAGGTGTGTGTTTAGGTAAGCCAATGTTCTGTACTGCATCAGGCTTAACTTGCAATGATGAGGATGGTTGTCACACAGTCAATCACCTGATCAGGCGATCATTTTTTAGCTTAGCTCCTCCCATGTTCTCTTTTGACCCTGACGGGCGCGCTTTCTAACCTACTCAAATTCTGTGTTCTTCTGTTGTTCACAATGGTTCAAAACTAAGTATTAAAACCAAATCACAATTTTCTTCACGAAATGAAATTTAAGATGGCCACTTTCAAACGGGTATCATTTTCTGCTTTGCAAGAAATATAAAAAAATAATGTATATTATATTTAACTAGAGGGCATTTGCATTCTTCTTCCTCTTTTCAAAAATTATTTGTGTGCGTGTGTGTGTGTGTGTGTGTGTGAGCAGTGTGTCTGACGCTGATGGGGAAATGAAGGTGAGAGAAATCGCCAGCAGGCCTCTGGTGCAGGAATTATTAAATCATGACGTGAGTATCACTGACATGCTGAATCTAATCATTAATAATGTACAGTGGTGTTCAAAATAATAGCAGTGTGTTGAAAAAAGTGAGTAAAGCTCCATATCCATATAATAACTTTTA
>JAOVVA010116053.1:0-11394 GCA_028565275.1 Leiocassis micropogon | reverse complement strand
CACAATAAATCAGGTTGTCTCTGTCTTCAGATATCACACACACACACACACACACACACACACACACACACACACACACACACACACAGGGTCCTGTCCTGTTTTTATGGCCGAGGATTAAGTGCAGTTGGGAAGAGGGTATCCCTAAAGGCCAGTCAGTTCATAGCTTATCTCTGCGCCTGTTGATTGTGTACTTGTTCTGTTTCTCAATAAAGCACAAACACACACACATACACAGATGTACACACACACACACACACACACACACACACACTTTGCACGTGCATTGGCATCAACGAGGTGCTTGGCGAGGTTTAGCCTTCTGTGCAATGCTGATCAAATATTGTGACAAGAGAAAAAAAAAATCAAAGAAGTTGAATGAACTGAGAGACGTTTCTATAATTATATTAGAGAAAAAAAAACTGTAACATTAAACGAAGGAATGATGAAATGAGCGATAAGATTACTGACATTAAAAACAAAAATCACTTTCTCTTACCTGACTCTCTCTCTTTCTCTCTCACTCACACACACACACACACACGTTCCCTGTCTCTCTCCATCTCTCTCTGACTTTCCTTATATCCATCAATCTCTCAATCTCTAATTCTGTCTCTGACTCTCTCTCACTTTCTTTATCTCTTTCCATTTCACTCTTACTCTTTATGTTTCCATGTCTGTCTGTCCTTCTGACTTTCCTTGTATGCTTCCCCATGCCTTTATCTCTTACGTCTCTCTTTATTCTATGTCATACGTCCATAAAACAAGCCCCTTGCTGTGCTTCCTCATTCCTTATATGGTAATATTTACTATACTTACTCACTGATACTTTTTTTGTCCACTCAGAATATGCTAATGCTCTTACTATTGTCTGTCTGTCTATGAGTTCTCATATGACTAGTTCTCTAGGTCTCATTTTCTCTCACACACACTTTATCTCTATCCTGTCTCCTTCAGTCACTCATTCGCTGTTTTTTTTTTTCTTTTCTCCAACACAAGCCATACATTGGCGCCATTGGCGGACCCGACTCTCGAATCCCTTTTGTTGAAGTTTATGGAGACGACACCATTGATAAGAGCAATGTGCACAGATGGATATTGGGGGTACAGAGAGAATCAGAAGATGAGTGATGGAATGAGAGAAAAACTCAGAGACAGACAGACAGAAAGACAAAAAGTAATAGAGAATGGGAGATGAAGAATATATAGAGAAAGCCAGTGGGAGAGCAACTGCAAAATGCATGGCTTTGTGGTTGAGATTACAGAACCTGTCGAACGTTTGGCTTTATTTTCCACATTCTAAAACAATAGTGCATTTTTTTTTTCAAAACTATAAAAATATTACATATGGGATTAGGACATTAAGTAACTACAACAAAAACAGTAACAGTCAGTTATTATTTCAGTTTGTTATGTTCTGGAACAGTTCTTGCAAGAACAGTTTTATAGTCAAGTGCATTTGCAAAACCCATCAAGCACCATGATGAAACTGTCTCTCATGAAGATCTTCCCAGGAAAAGCAAGACCAAAACTTAGCTCTGCTGCAGAGGAGAAGTTCATTTTGAGTTACCAGCCTCAAGAATCACCAATTAACAACCAGCACCTCAGATTAGAGCCATTATGAAGGATTTACAGAGCAGATACATCTCAATATCAACAGTTTAAAGGAGATTATTCTTCAGTATTGTTTTACAGTGTAGAAAGCAATAAAAATCAGGAACGACCATGGAATTAGAAGGGGTATACAAACTTTTGACTGGTAGTGTATACTGGTAGTGTATATTGAGTAATACCTTTTGCATAGAGGAAGAGTTACTTTACCAACATATGCAATTTAAATCCTCTATGTCAGTTAATACATAAGTTTTTTTCTTGCATTACTTTTGGTACAACACTTGTACATTCAGACATTAAAGAACAAAATTGCTTGCTTTTATTTCAAATGTTCTTCAATAATTGTAAAAGCTAATAAAAAAAAACAGAATAATGTTATTTACTGTTATACTGAGAATATGCTTTGTGGTGACACCAGGGTTCGATGCTGAGCTCTGTGTGGAGTTTCTGCACATGTTCCGCTCACACTCGTGGGTTCTTCGGGTTCCTCTCAGCTCCCAGAAACACGCCCGCAGATGGACTGGTGAAGACAACGTTCGTCTGTGTGTTAGCTAAACTCTTGAAGGGTGCCATTCATTTTGCACCTGACATTTTTGCATTTTTGAGTAGAAATGCGTCTGACTGAAATAAGACTGGAATACAGTAGCTGACTGTAATGATTAAGCTGTGAGAGTTATTCAGACTAACTGGGTGATCAGTAAATGCGATGCAGGTCACTGCAGTCACGTGAGTGACGTGTGCAGTCAGACGTGAGCCAGACAAAAGTCGTTATTTAGCAGGAATTGGTCAAGCGAGTGACCTCAGGGCGTTCGACAGGGGCTGAAACCTCACAAAGCATCGCTGCTGAACAGCGCCGACTCTCACAGCCACCTTCAGCCTACTAATCTGTTTTTCTTCTGGACCCCCTAACCCCCTCCCTCCCTCCCTCCCTCCCTGTCTGTCTGTCTGTCTGTCTGTCTGTCTGTCTCTCTCTCTCCGACTATCTCTTTCTCCATCTCTTATTCTCTATTTCTTTCTGTTTTTCTTTCTCTGTTGGGATTTTCCCTCTTCCTCTCAGTGTCTGTCTCTCTGATTTTCCCTGTCTCTCTCCATCTCTCTCTATTTCTTTCTGTCTCCGTCTGTCCACCTGTCTGTCTGTTTCTGTCTCTCTCATAAACTTATTTTTTCTATCCCTCTACTATATATTTCACCCTCACTCTGTTTCTGTCTGTCTGTCTCTCTCTCAGTTTCCTGATCTGTCTCCATCTCTTGGATATTTTTTCTCTTTTTCTCATCATGAGTCTCTCTCATTCTGTCTCACTCTGTATTTCTCTCGCTCACATCTAAATCGGTCATTCTCCCTCTTTTGCTCTCTGCCCTTGTGTCTTTGTCTTTTTCTTGTCTCTCAGTCTGTCTTTCCTTGTTTACCTCTCTCTCTCTTTCTCTCTGTCCTTCCGTCTTTCTCTCATTCTGCTTGTCTCTTTTAATTGTGTCTTTTTCATTCTGTTACTGTCCCTCTCATGATGCCTTCCATCCATCCATCCATGCATCCATCTCTCTCTCTCTCTCTGTCTCTCTCTCTGTCTCTCTCTCTGTCTCTGTGTGGTGTTGAGGCGTTTCAGGTCTCCCTGGCAGCTCTACTGTGTGCAGATTTTGTAATCAGACTTTGTGCAAATTGCACATTATCTGCCGTGTCCTTGGAGGACTCCAGATGTTTCTTTGCCAAGGAGCTAAGTAAGCAGATGAAAAAAAAGAAAAATCAAAAACTGCTGAATCAGAAGTGCTGAGTCCATGTTAAACTCTTCGGGTCTACAGTCCGGGTTCCTCCTGCAGGACACAACGCGCTCTGATCTGCAGCCATGCCGGGATGCACTTACCTGTAAATAAAAAGCCACCCGTGCTTTGTTATAGAGAGTTATGTCTGATTAATGCTTCTGGATTAAGTCTACACCGTAGGTTACGTGGCCTATGGTGTATCCTGACCTGCACCTCCCTCAGAGATGTACAGAACCAGTCAAAAGTTTGGACAAGCCTTCTAATTCCATGGTCGCTCCTGATGTTTATTTCTTTCTACAATGTAAAACAATACTGAAGGCGTTTATCCAAAATACACAATAATCTCCTTTGAACAGTTGATATTGAGATGTATATCTGCTACTTCTGCTCTGTAAATCCTTCATAACGGCTCTGAGGTATAGTTTGGTAATTGGTGATTTCTGAGGCTGGTGACTCTAAATGAACTTCTCCTCTGCAGCAGAGGTAACGTTTTTGTCTTGCTTTCCTGAGAAGGTCTTCATGAGAGACAGTTTCATCATGGGATTTACAAACGCACTTGATAATATTGCTCTGTTATATATATATAACTGTTGTTCAACATCCATCAGCTCCAACTCTAACAAGATCTGTTTGGTCCAATTCAGCTTTGTTTGTAGATCAGTGAAGAAACTCAACACTGTGGCATAGGAACCCCATCACCAACTAACGGTTTGGCTGTGCAGTTGCAACAAAGACATACTGGCGAACAAGTTTAAATGCAAAAACATAACTCAGGTTTGAGTTGAAAAGGATTAAGAACAATTACGTTAGGGTTTCTAATATTGGAAAATCTTCAGGAAGGAGACTTGAGTAGCATATAGTCCTGATATGATTAAGGACCTTCCCATTTCCATTTGGGTTTCCTCTCGGTTCTTTGGTTTCCCGCTACGTCTGATCATTTCTAGTTTTGATCATTTCAAGTTTTTGTTTTCTTTTGGACAGAAACAAGTAAAATGAAAATTACAAGAAGTCCTGGATGATTGATCATAGAATGTGCGGGTAACAATGATTGTCTGTTCTGCAAAGAGAGGCAGAGTCATAGGCCAAAATAATGTAGCTATTTTTATTAATACTAAGATTAAGACCAGGAATCGTGTTGTGTTTGGTTTTCACTCACTTATCGCCTATACCACTTTCTCCTGTATTCAGGGTCGCGGGGGGCCTGGAGCCTATCCCAGGAGACTTTAGGGCACGAGGCAGGGTACACCCTGGGCAGAGTGCCAATCCATCACAGGGCACACACTCACTCATTCACACACTATGGGCAATTTGGAGACACCAATTAGCCTAATCTGCATGTCTTTGGACTGTGGGAGAAAACCGTAGCACCCGGAGGAAACCCACCAAGCATGGGGAGAACATGCAAACTCCATGCACACAGAGTCAAACCTGGCCAGGAATGAAACCCGGACGCTAGAGATGCAAGGCGACTGTTGTAACCACTAAGCCACCATGCTGCCTGTGTTTGTTTTTATCATGACAAATTATGTTTATAGATGTAACATGATTGCGCACTCATTCTCACAAATAGATGGACTACAGAAATGGATTCAGACATCTGTTGCACATGACAGCGTATGTATTTTATCTTTTTTTAAGACTCTCATTGGCTTTCTTTTAGCACTTTAATTGTGACTAGTCTTTAACAGGTACATGTAATTCATCATCACATCTCTGAACGTGTAGATGTTAAAGTCAAACTGGGGCTAAAACCATGTAAAATGCATTAGGCTTGCAATAAAACTTGCCCCGAGGTGTCCTGTGATGATCCGGTGTGACCCTAACCAGGATAAAGCAAGCCACCTTTTGCCCACTAAATAAACGTGCTACTTTGGGACAGCGCTCAAATCCTGACAAAGTGATTAATTCATTCATTTATCCGAGCAACTGTTTCCCTTGATGCGCTAAGCTTGGCACGGATTCTTCACCAGATTTCACATTTCCACATCTGTATCTGAGTCAGAAGTGAAAATAAACATGTTGCAGAGGGGATTCGATGCGGTGACTCACAGCTCCACAACAAACCCGGAGTCGAACAGCTACACAACACAACACAGCGCTCACACTTTCACAACTTTATTCGCTTTTTACGATTCCCCTGATGTTCAGCACACACGCACATACACCCACCCACACACACACACACATACACACACACACACACACACACACAAATATGCGTATATTGTACGTACCATTCTGTACTTTGTACATTACAGTTGTCTTAACTGACATTATTTAATGCATAAAGCAATGAACACATTATTAAAATAATTTAAATAGTTAAAGCTGATTATTCCATAATGCAAATGCATGACATTAGCAAATAATTTATACCTGCATTTAACCACCCTTATCACAAAATAAACCCATGGAGGTTCTTAAACACAGGGCCAACCTTATACAGGAATGTTTACCCAATCTACAAAATCTAGAACTATACGATTCTTTAGGGATGTGACCTAGACTAACCTTCAAAAAAAAAAAAAAAAAAAGACTAAAAACTTGAGCTTGATAAAGGGGCATTGGTGCCCAAACTGCAGCCATTGGATGTGGTGCTGGCCCCAAGCCTAGATAAAATGGAAGGGCTGCATCAGGATAGGCATCCGGCTTCAAACCAGTGCCAAGTTTTGTCTGGATCGAATGGTCCACTGTGGCGACCCCTTGACGGGCGAAGCCGAAAGACTAACAATAATTAAGCTTGATAATGAAAGACCTTATTCATTGCAATCACGATAAGTCTATGTGAACCCAAATTAGCATTGATAATAATCAGTATAATAGATGAATACTTAATTAATAGTGTGTATTGGTTCATACATACAACATTTCTCTTTCCTATAAATGCTTGACCTGTGGTTAGGAAACAATTAACAGTAACAGAATCCTTCTGCTAGCATTGATTATTAGTAATTCCTGCAGTGTAAAATCCTGTGCTAGATTTAATATAAGGCCGCTTGGTCTGTCCGCAGTGCTTCAACATTTGGGAAAACCACAATCAAACCTGCACACATGATGGGTTCTGAATCCATCACTCACTCTGTCAACTGTTTGTCGACTACAGTTGAGCGTTTAATACTATAATTCCTTCCACACTCACCACCCAGCTAGAGCACCTGGGACTCAGCCCAGCCAAGTGTCAGTGGATCTCCTAACTGGCAGACATCAGCCAGTATGGATGAGCAGACATGTCTTAGCCTCCCTCACTGGCTCCCAGCACTGGAGCCCCCTAGGGTTGTGTTCTGAGCCCCCTGCTGTATTCACTATACACCTATGACTGTGTAGCTGCTACCATCATCAAGTTTGCTGATGACACCATGATGGTGGGCCTGATCACTGACAACAATGAGACCCCCTACCTGGAGAAGATTAGGAATCTGGAGAATTGGTGCCAGAGGAACAACTTCCTTCTGAACGTCAGCAAGACAAAGGAGCTGATAGTGAACTTCAGAACAAAGCAGGAGAGGGACTACCACACCCCCGTGATTAATGAGAGCCCAGTGGAGAGAGTGGACAGATTTAGATACCTTGGTGTTTACATCACACAGGACCTGTCAAGCTCATGTCACATCAACACCTTGTTGAAAAAGGCCCGGCAGCGTCTCTACTACCTCAGACGCTTGAAAGACTTCAGACTGGTGCTTAGGAACTTTTAATCCTGCACCATAGAGAGAATCCTGACGGGAAACTTCACAACTGTTTGGGAACAGCACCATGCAGGACACATGAGCTCTACAGAGGATGGTGCGATCAGCTAAGTGTATCATCCGCTCCTAGCTGCCTGACCTGCACTCAATTTACAATAAGCGGTGCTGGACCAAGGCCAGGGACATAGTGAAGGACCTTAGCCACCCCATCATGGGCTGTTCTCTCTGTTGCGGTCAAGAAAGTAATTCTGCTCCCTGAAGGCCAAAACAAAGAGACAGAGGAGAAGCTTCTTCCCGCAGGCTATTCGGGCTCCCAACCAGAACACCACTTGTGATGTTTCCTTCACACATGTGTTGGAGCACACCACAATACTAACCACACTGCACAGTCGCACATTTGCACATGACACACACTATGTTGCACATTGCTGGTTATTATTTACACATAAATAAGGACTAACTATACACTTTAAAACAAGGACGATACCACTGCGGCCGACACACACCAGCACATCATCTCATTTCACACTCCATGGCCGACCATAATGCTGCTGTCATACCAACATCCCATATCTTTCCCTTTGCACATTCCATATAATTTAGATAATTTATATTTTTACATTTGTGTTGTGTATATCTTTATTTCATACTTTATTTTATTGTAACTGTATATTGTATACATTTCACATACTTTTCTAGTGGCATTTGCCTCTTCTTATCTTCTTATTCTCTCATCTCAACTTTCCTTTTTAGGTCACAAACAGTCATATAAGCATTTCTCTGCGTATCACACTCTGTATGGTTGTGTATGTGTCCAATAAAGAAATTTAAATTTGAATGTTCTTTAGTTTATTACAGCATAGACAGAGATTTGTGTTTAAGATTTGTGCGATGTACATCTATTACATCAGATATGATAAATCTTTATTAATCCCTGAGGGGAAACTGCAGTTCTACGGCAGAATAAAATATACACAAGTACATTTTGGGGGAAAAAAATCAATAAAATAAAATATGCCAGGTACACAAAAGTACTATTTATATATACACTAGTCCTGGGAGGAAGTGTGTCTAGAGAAGACATTCGTGCCAATATTGTGCATATGGTGTGTAAGATTGTCCAGGAGCTGTGAGAAGAAACATATATACAGTGGCAGTTCACTCTTAATCAGCAACAAAGAGGTCGACGATACCCCGTCCCTGCAGGGATTCGTTAAAAAGCCTGATGGCTGCAGGTATAGACCACATCTCATAACGTCCTTAGAGCAGCGAACTAGTCTCAGTCTGTTACTGAATAAGTGGGAGAGAGAGACATTGTTCAATATGGTTTATATTCTTATAAGTGTCCTTTGTTTGATGAATGACAAAAGGTCATTAACGGTTAAGTTCCAGGGAAACAAAAGGAGAACAAAGTGAGAGTATTGCCATATAAGGAATGAGGAAGCTCTTGACAGGCTTTGACCCCTTCTAGAAGTGGTGTGAAGAAAAACCCTAACAACCTCTTAGTGTAAAAATGGCTTTTATTTTTGTTTTGTTTTTATTTTTAATAGGTAAATAAATATGATGCACCCTGGCACATGGTGCAAATTTGTTCGCACTGTCGCCTGGCACCTCCAGGGTCGAGGGTTTGATTCCCACCTCAAGTCTGCGTGTGTTTGGAGTTTCCATGTCCTCCTTGTGTTTGGTGGGTTTCCTCCGGGCACTCTGGTTTCCTCCAACAGTCCAAAAACATGCAGATTAGGCTAATGCGTGTTCCCGTAGTGTGTGTGTGTGCGTGTGTGTGTGTGTGTGTGCTCTTTTGATGGATTAACACCCTCTCCAGAGTGTATGCTCAAAATCCCTCTTGACTTAAGTCTCCAGGGATAGGCTTGAAGATTCCCGTGACCCTGTACAGGATAAGCATTGTAGAAAATAAATGAATGAAAGAAGACATAATAATCACATGTGAAAAGTGTGTGATATTTAAAAGTCAGTGGCTAAAATTGTAAAATTTGGAGTTACTTACTGTATGTAATAATGGTAAGTGCTCCTGTTAAAACCTTTTCAAACTACATTTCCCATCATTCCTACATCACATGACCAATCGACCAGCAGTTCCCAGCGAGCCTCATGCTTATTAAGCACACCTGGTCCTAATCAAGACTCTGACTTTAGATAAGGCGGATATTTCACACCTCTGTTGGGCAAGTCATGAGGTTTGCCACTGATCTGTAGATCTGTAGAGAGTTAATATACTGATTCAGTTCTCAATTTTCCTGTTTTAAAAAGGTAACCTTGAGTCTGTACACAAGCCTAAATGGCTTCTGATGATCAGCAGCAATCAGCAAAACATTTCTAATTTATGAATCAGTCTATATTATACAGTCTTTGTTAAAGTCATTTGATTTTTATTGCTTTTATAATACATTCTTAGTCATTTTATAAATTAGTAAATTTATTTATTTATTTATCCTCATTTGTTTGTTAAACCTAATATGTTTCCAAATACGTGAAGTTTGGAAATGATCAAGCAAAAGATAAAATAAAAATAAGTAAAATAGTAATAATAATAATTAATAATAATAAAATTCTATATTCACTGCCTGGCCAAAAAGGGCAAAAAAGTTTTAAAAAATGCCATTTTAGAAAAGTCAATTTATCGGTGTGCATCAAACAAAAACAAAAAAAAAAATAATAATTATAAATAACTAGGATTGGCATTTTGTCCAGGGTGTACCCTGCCTTATAAAATGGAGGGAGACTTGGATTGGGTTGAAAGTTATTAAACACATGTTTTAAACTGGAAGGATGGTGCTGAACCATCAACTTTGTGAAAGAAATGTGATGGGAGAAATAATTAATGGAGATCACTTAAACACTTGGTGAAGTTGCATTGTAAAAATGGACAGCAGAAACCAGAGCTATGTTTAATAATAAAGTAAGGTACACTTTTCAATACACACACAATGTGATGAGAACGCACAGGATTGAGACTAATCAGCTGTGTCCATAAGAAAATAACTTGTTAGTGAGACTTATTAGAAAAAAAGGCTTCAGTTTGCTCGGGAGCATAAAGATTGGACTTTGGAGCGATGGGAAAAGGTCATGTGACCTGATGAGTTTTGTTCTTCTAAAAAGTTCACCAGACTGACCAAGTTGGGCTGTCTCACTCACTCACTCACACACACACTCACACAAATGTTGTCCTATACACCCTAGACATTCAACAGGTCATGAATTCCCCACTCTCTTAAAGTGGAATGACACAACCTTCAGCCTCCATTTTAAAAACGGTGATCTCTGCTGATCTCGAGGAGACAAACGCAGAGCTGATAAAGAAGAGAGAGAGAGAGAGAGGTCTGAGTGATGAGATGTGGCCAGGCCCTGACTGTGGTATGTCTGAGTTCAGAGCCAGAGGGCAATCACTAACACACACACACACACACACACACACACACACTTGGACATTACCACGTGTGTATCCTGGCACCCAGGGAGCGATCAGCAGCCAGATGGTCCGTTGAGAGATCCAGGGCATGTCTACAGCACGTCCATGGCACCACGGCTGCACGCCTCGAATTAGGGAAAGGTTCAGCAGTGATGCTCCCAGACACGAGCTTTTACCCCAGAGACACACACACGAAGCGAGAGGGGGAGAACGAGACACACACAGAGAGAGAGACGGAGAGAGATTAAGATGTTGGGGAGAATGATGAAGAAATAAGCAAACACACTCAGTATTAAGTCTTTTATCTAAACATTTTTAACTATAAGATTATTTTTAAAACAAATAGAAGATTATTGAGCCTACTTTCACACTGATTTATTCAGATTTAAATCTGAAATTAAACAAACCGTTTTGGTTTGTTGACAGGAGGATAACTTTTAAGCATTTATTTAGATAAGAAAAGCAAAATCATCTGCAAATAGAATAAGAGTATATAAAAATGACCAGAACTAATAGTTGCTAAATATAATAATAAAAATAATAATAAAAAAATAATAATAATATTATTAATAATAATAATAATAATAATATTAATAATAATGTATTCATAGATTTATTCAATAATAACACCATTATTTAAAGAATATTTATTTATTTTATAGATTATATATTGAAAACATGCAAAGGGTATATTTAAATGAATAATAGACAATGCATATACTTTTTTACCCATTTTACTTTCCCTAAGTAATTTTTTGCTTTTGCTGTTAAGACAGAATAAGGGACAGAATAACATTATTTAACTTAATCCAATTTATTTCTACCATTTATATTATTTACATATATATATATATATATATATATATATATATATATATATATATACATACACTCACTTATTAACTCGCACAT
>JAOVVA010116022.1:0-11394 GCA_028565275.1 Leiocassis micropogon | reverse complement strand
GTCTCATGTAATTTGTAAACCATTAACCTATGAATTTATGTTCTAATATAATATTTGATAGCGATTATGTAGGGGGGGCAATCCATGGCAGGGGTGCATTTCAGCGCATAACAGGTGTTACAAAAAAAAATTAAGCTCGCCCTTTTGCCATTTCGTCAATCAATCAAAGGGGTTGTGATCAGTAATAATCCTAGACTCAATCCAGCTATACTAATCATCAACAACAGGTGTGCTTGAGGAACCAACTTAGCCAGATCGTAGTTAGCACGATGATCTGATCTTAGATGTGTCAGTTCATCTCGGATGTGTCAAGCGACGTACGAAGAACGGACCCATAGACAGAAAGTGCTCCGTATATAAATATATACTTTTGGCCGACTTTTTGGTTTATAAAAGTAATTTGAAGTATACTTTAGGTGTAAGAGTAGTAGACTCACTATACAACTAGTTCACGCTGAAGTTTTATTTTGTCTCTATCTCTGAGGACTTGTGACTGCAATCACTTGATAGTTCAGGACTGGAGTTTCCTACAGTCTACCTGAACCTCCAATAACGAACTCATATAAACTTAAACACATCTGTTATACTGTACTTCCAGCCTCCTAACACACAGTATGACTGCAAATCAATACCTGCTATCTGTTATCACCCAAATGAGGATGGGTTCCCTGTTGAGTCTTGATCCTCTCAAGGTTTCTTCTTACTATCTCAGGGAGTTTTTCCTTGTCACTGTCGCCGCCGTCCTAACTCGGCTTGCTCATCTTATTATTTTGATTCATGCACATTCACATTTCATACAGACTTAAATAATCCTTTTGATTGTCTCAAGCTGCTTTGCAACAATGTCAATTGTTAAAAGTGCTATACAAATAACATTGAATTAAATTAAATTGTGCGGCACAGTCGTGTAGTGGTTAGCACGGTCGGCTTGGTTCGATTCCCCTCTCTGTGTGCATAGAGTTTGCATGTTCTCCCTGTGCTTGGTGGGTTTCCTCCGGGTACTCTGGTTTCCTCCCACAATCCAAAGACATGCAGATTAGGCTAATTGGCATTCCCAAATCACTTATAGTGTGTGAATGAGTATGTGTGTGTGCCTTACGATGAATTGGCACTCTATCCAGGGTGTACCCCGCCTTGTATCATACATCTCCTGGGATAGGCTCCAGGCCTCCCGCGACCCTGAATACAGGATAAAGCGTTATAGAAGATGAGTGAGTGAGTGAGTAAGTGAATTAAATTGATACTTAAGAAATATTACATGAAAGGGAGTGATATTATACTGAATACCAGCATGGCTGTCAGCCAGGTCACAGCCCTTATTCTTAATGCATTGAATTAATGCATTTTTATTTGTTTAAACTTTACCTAAGAAAATTACCTTAAAAGGATAGGCCTCTGTGAAATCTCCATATTCTGCTCAACTACAAAGATAAAAACATAAAAAGAGATCTACCTAGATAATCTAGCTAAAAGGAAAAATAACTAGATGATTTATAACAGTACTCAAGTCCTTTACTGTTCACATTAAATTATCAAGTGAATCAACAATAAAATATGTAATTAAGCCAAATAGGCACAGGTTAAAGAGATTTCTTACCTTGCTTAAAAGAATATATAATAATAACTATATAATATAAGTCTTTGACCCTTTTAAACTTTATTTGAAGTATCGCAAAATAATGATGTTGTTTATTATAAGGAAATGCGCTTTGTGTTTTACAAATCCAGATATGTTTGCCTCAGAAGACAATCTATGACATCCTATAAAACCATGAAGGAAAAGGCTTCAGACATAAATATATAATATAGTTATAGGTTTTATCCAGCATGACAATTGATTCATGAACCAGTCTATGTCTGATTATGAAAACTGTTATACAGTACAAATGTATTGCACAAAAGCAAAACTAGCCAAAACTGAGGCGGCGAATCACCGAGCAAGCCTTTCAGCTGCTCCCTTAAAGGGCTTGCCACATAGTATTTTGCATGAAGTTTAAATTAAGCTACTCAAAGCTCCTAGAGTGCCAGATGTAAAAACTAAGATTATTTATTTGCCAGCAGAACAAAACATAAAAAAAGAAAAGAAGCTTCAGTTTGTATTTACATCAAACATAAGAATGTGAAAAACGTGAACAGAAAGTCTGTGTATACTTGTCTCACAGTGAAATGTCTGCTTTTACATAAATTAATGGAAAACAAATTTTAGTTTTACCAAATTGGGTTCCATTTCTGTGAGCCAAGAACAGGAATCTGAAACTACAAAAGGCACGGACTCAGTAAAACTGTACAGTTTTTTTACTCTGATTTAATGAATTTATATATGGTAGGTTGTGTCAATAGTCCAGGCTGCTGCTGGTGGTGTAATTATGTGGTGGAAGTTTTTTTTCAATAATGGGATGCATTAATGTCAACATGGGCCAGGATCATAAAGTAATATTTCGCAAACTTTGTGATATCCGTGCCATGATTTAAGGAGTTCTTAATAAAGTGGTCAGTGAGTGCTGTCATGGCATGCACATGTGATGGGCGTGCACCTAAGTCAGTTATTGTTCCGCATTCACTAGGTCGGGCTGGCTGGCGATGATTATTATTAATGAACCTCGGGCTTTCTCTGCATTATAAAAGTGAAGCACAGCAAAGAGTCGCGTGGTGGGATTTACTAGAGAGTGTATCAAAGTACATGTCAATGTTAACAAATTTGTTAAGAGAATAATCCAGGAGTAGGAGGCACTTAAGAAGGAGACAGGGCCTCACAATAGTTTGTGTGACACTAACTACTGTAGCTTGCATAGTGCATGGATAGTACTGCCATCAAGCTTGGCAGTACATTAGTGTAGATACTTAGCAAGCTATGTGGGATCATAAGCATAAATCATGAGCATATCTGTGACCAAGAAGGGCAAGCACATCTCTCCCGTGTGTCAGTGCTCTTCTCCTATGTGTGTAAGTGTGCTTTTTTCAATGTGCAATGCTTGTCTCCTGTACGAGAGTGTGCTCTCTTTCCCATTTGCAATGCTCCTCTCCTCTGTGTCTCTCTTCCTTTTGTGCAATGCTGATTTTATTTTTTAGAGCTGTTAAGAATTTTGTCTACTGCTCTGATTCAGGTATTCGTGTATGGGAGACAGAAATTGAATGGCAATTTAACAGTTACACACAGATTAAAAGCACCGGATAAATTAAAACAAGAGCAAATGATAGCTGACATAGGCATAATCTGTTAAAATTAGGTTCTGATTTAACGTCAATCTGCTTTTACAGTGCCAAATGACTAACATTAAGTTGCTAAATTGGCTTTATACCTTTGTAGCTTAGGTGTCTGGTTTGCAAGATTTTCAATGTTTTTTATTGTATTCAGTAACTGATCCTATCAACTTTGTAAACTAAGTGATTGTTCATAAATTCTGGAACAAAGATCATTTTTTCATTTGGCCTCTGACCAGCACAAGACCGAATACGATCTCCAGGCTCACTGGATAAGGCCCGAGAGCACAGAGCCCCAGTGGGGGGCCGAGATCACATGGCGCCAGGAGGAGGCCCGAGAGCACAGAGCCCCAGTGGGAGGCCCGAGATCGCATGGCGCCAGGAGGAGGCCCGAGAGCACAGAGCCACAGTGGGAGGCCCGAGATCGCATGGCGCCAGGAGGAGGCCCGAGAGCACAGAGCCCCAGTGGGAGGCCTGAGATCGCATGGCGCCAGGAGGAGGCCCGAGAGCACAGAGCCCCAGTGGGAGTCCCGAGATCGCATGGTGCCAGGGGGAGGCCCGAGAGCACAGAGCCCCAGAAGGATGGCTGAGTTCCACTCCTTGTCCATATCATGTCCTGTTTCATGCCATGAAATGTCTGAATCATGTGCTGTTACATGCTACAAGATGCCTGAATAATGACCAGTCAATTATTGTTGACATTTGTTTCCAGACTACATTTCCAATCAGGCACTTCACCCCCTATGTTGTAATTGTATTTACTCACAGCTTGAATGCTTAAATGTTTATATATACAGTACTCTGTTTGAGTAGGGTTTTTCTTGCATCTGTTCTGTTGTGTTCAATTTGCTTTTTAGTGCCTTAAGGCATCTTTAGGGCCCAATTACTATGACATCAACCTTATTACATCATAGTGTGTGATGGTCCCTATTGTTTTTCTAAGGACTTTTTTGTTTTAATCTTATTTTTAGAGGTCCTAACATGGTCAAAAAGTCATGGAAATCAGCACACAGTTTGGAATTAGGATGCCTAAACAGGACATTTTGCTGCATAACTTATACACACTTCTGCATCAGAAAACATGAGTGTATCATATTTATTGTCAGATTAATGTGCAAGAGCTATATAATAAAACTATAGGATACATTCCCTTTATACGACTATACCTTAATTTAAGTGCACTCAATATGATGACAAAACATTATGATGTAAAATAATAAAAGCAAACTGGGTGCACTATTCTGTATTGTTTTTTGTGATTAAAAAAAAAGAACAGAAACTCTGTGTATACTTGCCTCAGACATGAAAAATATATGTATAGACAGTGAAATGTCTGCTTTTACATAAACTAATGGAAAACAAATTTCAGATTATGTAATTCGTATGAAATGTGAATTATAGTCGCATCCACTGCTGCAGAGATGACGAGAGGACATGATTACCTTCATCAAAACAAAGAAATTACTAATTGATTATTAAATGAATTATTCAAATTCTCAGAGTCAGTCTCTTTGCTGTTTTATCCCGACGCAATCATAATAATTAATCTACTCCTGCTAGTGCGCTCTGGTGTGCGGTCTGCTTTGTGTGTGCGGTTGAGCGCTGATTAGACTACATAGATTCTGCATCTATTTTTATGTGTGCCAGCTGTCACTATTCTTTTATGTCTCTTTGTCAGCGTAAATTATTCAGTGACAACCCTCTAAATTTTCATGTAAAACAGGTACATCTGTATAAATAAACTGTTTAAATGTATGTATCATGAGCTATTGATCATTGATTTATGTAGATGATTCCTTTCAGATGCTAATTGCTGCAGTGTTTGGGGGTGGGGTGGGGGGGGCGTTGGGGTGATATGACTTTTGGTCTGCTCTGCGGGAGTTGCCACTCTTTGTGATCTGAGTGTGTGGTGTCACCTAAGCCAGGTGTCAATAGGTCTTACATATTCATGAAAAGTCGGGGATTATTCAGTGAAACAGAGGCTCTGCTGAAAAGTTAGGCACATCAGTCACTTTACCCCAAATAAAAGGCATTTCTGAGTGTTATAGTTTTAAAGACTTTTAATAAATCAGTTGTGTTTAAAAAAAAAATCTGAGGTTTCTTTATTCTCAATTTTCACTGTTTTTCTGCTAGAGTTTGAAAATGTGCTTTTCTTGTATGTGTACTTTGACATAAGTTTAAAAGTCACACATTAATTTAACATATTTATATCAGCCACATTATGAAAGCCAATTTTTTGCTCTATATAAATAAGTGTAATTTGCTAAAGATTTGAAGTTTACGCAAATTTAACAAGAAGCCTGAAGCACTGCAGGTCTTCAGAAAGGCCTCAGACCCCAGAGGGATTATTACGAGTAATCCACATCATAGGATAGCTGTGTGATAGAAGTGGGAAAGGATGCATTTTTGTTTCTCTCCCTGGCCTCAGGGAACAATGTTTTTGGGGGAGGAATCTGAATGTATATGTGTGAACACCTGAGACACCAATAGGAGTGGGGAAAGTGGGGAAGATTGCATTATTTGCATTTAAATGTTCTCTGACATTAGCACACACAGTTGCACTAAAACAGCAACAACCGGGCCCTGATTTTGGAGCAGAAACATGAATTCCATAGTGTTGTAGCAGCGCCGAGACGTGAGACTGAGCCATAGTTGTGAAAGTGGAAGCGTTTGATCAGAGCCGTGTGGGCAGTTCACAATATGTCGGAGCTGGGATACATGGAAGGTGGGGTGGATGCTTCGCATAGAAGAAGGTAGCAGGAGTCGGACGGCACACGGGTTGACAATCTTGGTCACAGTAAAAAGACAGATGAAATGAGGTGATAGTTTGCATGACAGTGTTTTTAGGGGGATGTCCCTGGTAGGCCTTGGTACGATGGCGGTCTGCCTGTCTCTTATACGAACTCGAGGATCTTAGCAGGGTGCGCCTCACCTGTAACCATGTTCGTTTGCAGCTGATGGGACGTCCACTTCCGCCTCGTGTGCGGGGAAGAGAGGAGGCTGGTAGCCTAGGCAGCACTGGAACGGGGACAGCCCTGAGGCAGACGGTAGGCAGTTGTGGGCATATTCAACCCATGGAAGGAACTTGCTCCAGGAGGTAGCACCCCGAGTTGTCATGCACTGGAGAGAAACCTCCAGTGCCTGATTCTTCCGCTCTGTTTGTCCGTTGGAATGGGGGTGGAATCCTGAGGACAGGCTGGGAGTGGCCCCGATGAGCTTGCAGAAGGCATTCCAGAAGCGCAAGGTAAACTGTGGGAATCAGTGGGAAGGCCATGAAGCCGAAAAGACCTGCTGTCTCCTTGGCGGAGGGTAGTTTGGAAAGTGGAATGAGGTGAACGGACTTAGAGAAGCGGTCAACAATGGTCATGATGCAGGTGTTTCCGTCAGACGGGGGTAGGCCAGTGACATAGTCGAGAGAAATATGGGACCAGGGATGGTGCGGCACAGGTAGGGGTCTGAGAAGGCCGGCAGGGGGTCAGCTGTCAAGCTTACTTTGGTTGGAGATGTCGCAAGCAGCCACAAACCTGGCTACGTCCTTCCCCAACATGGGCCACCAGAACCGTTGCTGAAAACGAAATGAGTCCGAGTGGATTGTGGGTGGCAAAATAGCCTGGATCTGTGGCCTCATTCCAGGACCTGCGAGTGTAGTCGCGAAGGGATGAAGAGATGATTCAACGAGATGGCAGAAAGTTTTTATGTATTATTTTTTGGGGGGCTGTGAAACGAATAATTAGATTTTCCATTATTTCTTATGGGAAAATTCACTTTGATTTATGAGTGTTTTGATATACAAGCCCACTTCCGGAACGAATTATGCTTACAATCCAAGGTTCCACTGTACCATATTTTTATTGTGAATTTTCTACCTGAAGAAAGCCTTAGTCTTCATTTTATGAAGTTTCCACTGCATTACATAGGTAAAATTCGTCCAAATGTCTAAGGATTGCATCTGTTGCACCAGTTCACCAAATCCTCCCTTCACCACCCTCCTCACCGAGTGGTCCACCTCATCTTTTTTCACCCTTTTGTTTGAATAAAGCACAATTTGTCGTCCGAAAGTTGAGATACAAAGCTAACTGGCTTCTGACACAAGGCTGAATTCTAATTTGCATTCTGACTCATTATCAAGGGCACTACTTGATGTGCGGAACTAGTGATTGTAAATACGAGTGCACTATCTTCCGATTTAATGCTATTTGCGATTACCCCCAGCATCCAGAGCAGATATTCCAAAGCCAAATGAGTGAAAATATAAAGTAACATACAAGGTTTACAGGACTGTCCACCAGTTTCATGGTTTATTCTTCTAACCTTTCAGCCACAAAGTACGATTATAAATTTAAAACTACTTTCACCTCTGTTAATTACACAAGTGTAGATTGCCAGCTTCACCAGTCACAGTTAATTATTTCTGCCAGTTGTGGAAGGATTAGTGTTGGCAGAGCAAAACAATTGGCGACATAAAAAAGCTAATCATAATCTGTCAATAATAAATGGTATTTGTGGAACTGTTGAATAAAAGCAATATCACACTTGAGGTTGTGCTTCTGTGCTGGTTATCAGCAGGAATGCAATGCCTTCGGCGCTCGTGCTGTGTCTTCATGTCTATGGCGAGCATAACACCCATGCTGATAATCAGCATATCACCACTCTCTCTTGTGTGTTGGAAACATTAGATTACAATGTAGCATCCTTTACCAGTTCCTTTATTCCTTAACCAGGTTCAAATCAGTACTTTACAACAGAACAACAACAGTAACAGAGTGTATATGCCATTTTAATTGGTTTCAACATTCTCCAAACACGTGTAGTTCAATGTCAGTAGTTACTATGTTTGTGAATCTGGTATTTCCACTTCACTGATCACATGACAGAAAGAAGTTTGGGACTGGTTTTTCAGGGTGTGTCAACTTTTGGGTTAAAATGTTATATTAGGTTAAGATTCAAGCGGCAAGCTGGTGTAGTGGTTAGCACTGTCGCCTTGCACCTCCAGGGTCCGGGTTCAATTATCGGCCAGGCTCGATTCCCATCTCTGTGTGCATGGAATTTGCATGTTCTCCCAGGGCTTGGTGGGTTTCCTCCGGGTACTCCGGTTTCCTCCCACATTCCAAAGACATATGGATTAGGTTAATTGGTGTTCTCAAATTGCCCATAGTGTGTGAATGTGTGTGTGAGTGTGAGTATGTCTGTGTGCCCTGCGATGGATTGGCACCCTGTCCAGGGTGTACCCTGCTTCGTGCCCTAAGGCTTCTGGGATAGGCTCCAGGCCCCCCGCAACGCTGAATACAGGATTATTTGGTAATAATGATGAGTGAGTGAGTGAGGTTAAGATTCAAATGAAAATTAAGATTTTAAAGTAAACTTTTCCTTTGTCTTATAGAGCAAATACAACTTTTCTAAAGATTTAAATAAGGGTCATTAAATTATTAATGTAACAAAACCAGAGAAGGACCCAAGTGCAAAACAAAATATAAAGTCACATTATTTATAGTAAAGTATTTAGACACAGTATTTATAGTAAAGAGGCAATAATAGCACATGAGCTGTGCAAGAGAATTATAAGGACCCAGTCAAAAACACAGGTGTTGACAGGAGAACCTTCTGTAGAGGCTGTGGTAGGACTGGAGATGTTTACTGTGCTCAGGAGTAAGGGCTGAAAACACACATGTGTAAGTGTGGTGTGTATATAAAGGTGAGTCAAAAATTATCCTCGCTGCCGTACAATTTTACAGATAGTGCTGTAGAATTTATAGTCATTAACTTTTATAAAAAACATATATATAAGTTTTCAACATAGTCTCCTTGCTTTTCAATACACTTTGTCAATCTGTCAACAAGTGTTTGTATTAAAAATGTTTTAGGCTGAGCTGCAAGCCACAAATATACCTCTGTCTTCACTTCTTCATCATAAGTGAATCTTCATCCTCGTAGAGCTGCTTTGAGGGGACCAAACAGGTAAAAGTCCAATGGGGCAAGATCGGGGCTATAGTGAGGATGCTTTGTCACCTCAAAACGAAGTGTTAACAGTGTAGGCAGAAGAGCGCGGATGTAAATCACAACGCCATTGGATAGGAGTCCTCTGTGTTTAATCTGGAGTTTAGGATTCAATAAACATCTAACTGTAATTAGCACTGTTGATTTTTGAAACTTTTTACCTAATAATGTTTTAATACTGGGCCTTGAGAATTCCAAAAAACTGTAAGCATCAATTTTCTAGTTGATAGTTGACTTTTTAACTTTTTCTCAGTTAGAGATTGAGGATTTTCTGTTTCTGTTCCATACTCTGACGTTTGGCTCGTAGTGATGAATCCATGATTTGTCCATGATTTTGTTTGCAGATATCCAAACACTTCTGTTCATGCTCTTGAGTGAGTTGTTTTGGCACAAGGTACACCCTCAGACCACACAAAAAAACACTAAATCACTAAATGCTGCTCCTCTCTTGAGCAAATCATAAGAGGGGTATCCATTTTCTGCTCACACCGCAGTTACAAATGAACTGATATAACCCATTCATACCTGCCACAGCGATGACTAGAGAGACAGTAGCCCTGAATGGAAAGCACTTATAGGACAGTGCAGCCAACAGAAGTAACCCAGAGTGTAATCTCTATCGTGTGTATAAATTTTTTGGAAGAATTGCGAAAAGAAAAAAAAATCATGAATGGAGATCACTTAAACACTTGGTAAAGTTGCTTGGTATATAAAAAAAATCAACAGTAAAAAACATATCTATATTTAATATTGAAGTAAGAGCATTTTTATACGAACACAATGTGATGCGAAGGATTAGGACTAAACAGCTGTGTGGCCATAAGAAAACCAATTGTTAGTGGGGATAATTATAAAAAAGGCTTTAATTTGCTAATTTGGGAAAAGGTCATGTGGTCTGATGAGTTCAGATTGAGCCTATTCCAGAGAAATGAGTGCATCAGTGGAAGAAGAGAAATGAACGAATGATGGGTCCAGGGTCCAGGTACCCTCTTTTGATTAAAAATAATAATAAATTCAGCAACATCACATCCATCATTATGATATGAACTGTCAATAATGGCAAGTGATTGTTGTAGTACATTCAAAAACCAAACACACACACAACCTTTCTTCCTTCTGTTTACCCATCTTCTAGCTAGACAGTGTAGTGTGTATTCACCACTATTAACCTTAACATTTTTGCTAGTAATATTGTATATCAAATTTTTTTTTCAAAAGCATCTATTGTTAAAATCTGCTGCTAAGATTACATCTTATTGTAATATGTAAATGAGAAAACAGTATGGCTGCAACACAATAATCAATTTTAGTGAAGTAGTGCTTTTAATTTATGCAAAAAGCTAAACCTCATGAGTGGATTGCCATGTACATTGAAAGGCATATAATGAACAAGATCAAATTTTGGTCTTATAAAAGGGGCTAAGCTCAGGTCAGATAACTATTTCTCAGGACATAAAAGTCAACACAAGCTAGAATTTTGTAGTTACTTATAAGTAACTTATAAATGTATTTCCATGATGATCTAGATGAATCAGATCAACATTAGTGTACATTTCACTGTTTTAGGTGCAGCAGTAGCAATGGTAGAAATGGGTTGGATGACTGCTGGGTTAAAAAATTATTCAGCTAATAATGAGCCCTTGTCTATTGATGACAAATAAAGTAATCTATTTTAGCCTAAGCTTTTCTGTTCCAGTAATTTACACAATTATTCTAATTGTAAGGAAAAAATCTTGAGAGTATAACCTTTCAAATGAGACCAAGACCATGACTGTAGTCCAAAGTACATGCGAACAGTGCTCATTTTACTTACTACATAGGCAAAAACTGTGATGTGTCTGGCATGGAAGGAGTCTCAGCCTTAAGTTAATAAGAGATGCCCAAATTTACCACATTGACATATAATGATTTGACTTTGTTAAATTGTGCGACTTATTCGGGAATGGGGTGCTTGACCTGACAAGGGGTGGACTTTCTAAATGGCCCGCGCAGGGGGCATTATAGCATTATTCTAACTGTATTAGCATGTTGCTAGCAACATCATTAAAATGATTAAAATCACCTTAATTTGCTTAATTTTCAACCGATTTTCAAGCCGTTTGGTTTATTATAAATGTCAGACATATTTATGATAGAACATAGATTAATTAATTATTTTACTTATATGATATAAGTAAAATAATTAATTAATCTATGTTC
>JAOVVA010115769.1:0-11402 GCA_028565275.1 Leiocassis micropogon | reverse complement strand
CAATTTGGGAACACCAATTAGCCTAACCTGCATATCTTTGGACTGTGGGAGGAAACCCACCAAGCACGGGGAGAACAAGCAAACTCCATGCACACAGAGACGGGAATCGAGTCAGAGTCAGGTAGCTCAGTGGTTAAGGCATTGGACTGCAGTTCAGAAGATCCCAGGTTCAAACCCCAAAACCACGAAGTTGCCCCTGTTGTGCCCTTGAGCAAGGCCATTAACCCTCAACTGCTCAGATGTATAATGAGATAAAAATGTAAGTCGCCCTGGATAAGGGTGTCTGCCAAATGCCTAGATGGAGATGGATGGAATCGAGCCAGACCTGGCCGAATCTAACCCAGACCCTGCAGGTGCAAGGCAACAGTGCTAATCACTACACTGTTTCCATTTTAACTCTAATGGCGTTTCACCCGCACCTTGGATACACCGGAGAAATTTTGACTGCCCCAGTACATACTGTTTGCTGCTGATTCATACGTAACGCCACATACAGTATATACATCTTGGTTTACATACAATCTTGGTAAACACCTCATGGCATTTATCACCTTCCAGCATTTCTTACCCAATTTTTTACATGCTCTACATGCTAATTTTGAATCAAAATGCACTGCCAGAAAATGAAAGGTCTTAACTTTTAGTTTGTTTTCCCCCATACATTGTCAAATTACATTTTCTGATTTTTTTTTTCTTGTAAACTAAATAACCTGTTTGTTTGTTTTTTCATTAAAAAATATAATCCCCAGCTTGCTCCCTATCCCTCCACCTGGTTATTTTTGGATATTTCTGGATATTGACTGTCCCATTTTTTGACACGTGAGCAAAAAATGTTTATCATTGTGATAAAACGTGTTGGGATTAACACACTCCCCTGCGGTGTCTCATTTTCCATTTTATATTGATTTGATATCTCTGATCCTATCAACATGGAATACATTCCCGTTCACAGATTTAAAATAAAATAAATGGAGAAGCCAAGAACAGGAATCTGAAACTACAGTGGACACAAATTCACCAAAAACAGCTAAACTCTTTTCATCTGAATTGTTTTTCCAAAATATCCATGATCCAATTAAACATGTTCCCTCCATTTAACATTATGTACAGCTTGGTTAATAAGCCCTCTTTCCAAAACATATCATAGGTTTTCTCTATATAAAAACATGCTGCAATAACTGTGTCTTTGTTTACTTGGGCTCTCCTTATCTCATCTTCTGAACAAATTACTTGGTCCATGGTGTTTTATCCTCCATGGAATTTACTTTGGTAGGGTGCCAGCATACCTCTTTTCTCCAGCACTTATATTAATCTTTCCCTCTTTTTCTTATCTGTATAATTACTGCCTCTTTATAGCTTTCTGGTAGTTTTCCTCTTTTCACACACTTTATTATATAGCTTCAATAACTTTCCAATGCTCTCCTTTATTTATGACATTTGGCTCACATTTTTATCTCATTTAAAAAAAAATGTTTTAATGACAGTCTCAAAAATCTCAAATATTTTTTTAAATAATGGCAATTAAGATATGAATAATTTGTTATTTTATGCAATGAAATTGCTGTACAACAATTAATATTTCGTATGAAGTTTATTCTTTAAAACCTACTGGATCTGGCTGGGCATAGAGTCAGAAAAAACATCTGCACTTCTCTGGTGTCACTTGCTCAATCCATGCCTGCTTGATGCTTCCTGAAGATCATGTACAGAAATTTGCCAGAGAAGATAGCAATTTGTTTAAAAATTGTTTTTGCAATTTTTCTGCAAAAGTGGACAACTAATTAGTGACTTAGTAATCACCTGTCTTATGCACAGGGACAAATATAATAAATGGCATATTTTGTCTTAATACATTTGGCCATCTCTGTATTATCTCTCTCTTTCTCTTTCTCCTACACACACACACACACACACACACACACAAATAGACACATAGAGACAGCATGAGCAAGAGAGAAATTGCATTATCCCTGCTTATACCAACATCAAACAGTTAATCCACTGCAGTATGATCATGGCTAATCTGTATCGTCTGAATCTGTTCTTTTTCTTTTTCTGTCACTACACGGATGTCTTCTTTATTTCTTTTTTGTCTTTCTTCTTTCTTCCTTTTCCATTTATATTCTTAAATGGTGTGAAAATTAGCCTTTGTGCTCTGCCAATACAGTACTGCTTAGCTTTTTCATGCTTAATTCCTCCTCCCCCACTCCCTCATACACTTAGTGTAAGGTAAGTTCCTCTCTGTAACTCTAAAGTCTTTCTGGTGCTTGGCTATAAAACACTTCCACATCAAGGTGAAAATATTTGGTGGCAAAGCCCCGAATGATCGGACTTAACATCTTTTTATCCTATTTTAGAGAAGCACTTCTGTTGCATCACTGTCTTTGTGCTTGTCTTTTTGTTATCCTCACTACTGCCTGGGTCAGTTTATATTGGATCATGCTTTGAGAATTGTGATGCCTCTTGACTACTTTAAATGCCTATTTCTTTTTTTCCTATTGCTCCCTTATATTGTAATATTCATTTCACCATTGCACCTTTTTCCTGCTATTAGTGCCTTTATTCTTGGTAACTTCTTAATCACAGCCTATATTTTGCCTTGTTTGATTTTATTGTCCATTCTTTCTATGCTTAGCTCCTTTTTAGCCTGGCTTTGTTTCTACCTGCTTTTTCTAAATATTTCTCCCAGTTAGCCTTTTCTACTATCCACCTCCCACCTGTATATTCTATGGATGCCGTTGTTGGTACATGTATCTTTCACCCCCCATGGATAGCGATCATTCCTGTTCCGGCCTGGTATACTATCTATTGTGATACTGTATACTGTCCATTTTGCAGTATTGGTTAGCACTGTCACCTTGTACCTCCAGGATCCGAGACCGATTCCCTTCTCGGGGTCTGTTTGTATGGAGTTTGCATGTGCCTCCCGTGACCAGTGGGTTTCCTACCACAGTTCAAAGACATGCAGATTAGGCTAATTGGCATTCCCAAATGTTCCCAACTATTCCCAAATTGCCTGTATTGTGTAAATGTTGTCCAGAGGTCCTACACAGTCGTAAAATGAAAAAAAAAACAAAAAAAAAACATAAGTACAATGTAATCCCCATTAGACTCCACGGTCCCTAGTTGGACTACAGAGGTTCCTAGATAGATAGGTGGATGGCCTCAGTATATTACAAATTTAAATGATGTACTGTACATGATTTAAAAAATGTAAGCCCTAAATTAAGATTTTACACACAAATTGGTTGAAGGCTGTAGGAATTATAGCATTTTTATGTGTGCACTTCTTTTAAAGGGACCAAAAGTAATTCAGCAACTAACATGATTACAAATTAAATTGCCTTTTTTTAAATACAGTACTTAGTTGAATGTCGTTTGCAGTCAATGACTTCCTGAAGTCTGGAAACCATAGCCATTACCAGTTACTTAGGTTTTTTACTTCCCTAGAGAAGCAGGCCTTCCTGCAGCTATTTTCAGTTCATTATTGTTCTTTTAGTGTTTTGCCCTTATTTTTTCTTTTTGCCTTAAGCAAGTAAAATTCTTGCAAAATATGATTCAGGTGACAGACTTGGTCATTGCAGAACATGTGCTTTCAGCTTTCAATGTATGCTTTGTCCCATCTCCATCTGTCCTGTTATGTGCTTACTGATGATTTACACTCCATATTTACTCTGGTTAAGGCATCTCTTGATTGTTGACGTTGACATAGATACACCAACTTTCTGAAAGCTATTTTTGATCTGGCATGCTGTTGTGAAAGTGTTTGTCTTCATCAGGGTTAGAATTCTTCTGGAATCCACCACAGTTATTTTTTGGCTTTTGGTCTTCCTGAACTCACTAGTGCATTCTTTCTTTTCAAGATGTAGGGAATACTTGATTTGGCCACACTTAATCTCTCTGATGGATCCGTTTTGATTTATCAGCCTAATTATACCTTGCCTCACCAGAAGTGATAGCTCTTTGAACTTCAAATTGAGAGTTAACAGCAACAGATTCCAAATGCAGATGCCACATATGAAATCAACTGTAAACCTTTTAAGTAAAATAACCAGAGCAACAAAACAGCTAATAATAATAGTTGAGCAGTGATGACCTCATTGACCATATGTCTTTAATGGAATCTCAAAGTGATAGGCCTATTGTTAAAAAAGGTTAGTGACTAGTTGGTTTTAAGATTTGCCTGTCTCTGCAACACTTCATATCATCACAAATGTTCACTCATTTATACATTTTATTAGATGACTGTTTACCTTTAACAGTGTAATACCTTCTATGTGCTGTCAATGCAATGTCAAATATATTGGGATTGCTGAATTTAACATATACTATGGTAATATACTCCTCTAAAGGTTTTTCCACAGACACCCCTCAAAACGGGAACACACTTGGGACACAGTAGCGTGACAGCCATTTGGGATTATGGGCACTCCATGAAAACCTAATATGCCTCTTGTCACTCACCCAGAAAACATGCCAGTGCGGGCCCATGAAGGCCCACTGCAGGCAATAACCCTAGTGGGGCCCCAATGTGGCAGCCCATGTCGGCTAAGTGTCTGCCCAAACTAAGCGGAGCGTAGGCCTGCTGATGGCATACTGTGGGCCCGCATGGGCATGTTTGCTGGGCAGGGGCCCTTGGAATCATCCTTAGACAGGACCTCAACAGCAACCCTGCCCTCCATTTACTTTTCTTTAAAAAAACAAGAAAAGGAAAAAAAAAACATGGTAGTAGCTTCCTTCTTTCACCTTCTTTTCTGGGAATAACTCCCTGTTTCTATCCTTGCCCGTACTCTTGCTGTTATGAGTGAATCACATTTCTGGGTGAACTGAAAACACTCTGTGTTGTAATGTTAAGTTCCAGGAAATAAGAGTATCTGTGTGTGTGTGTGAAACGTATGACGCACCTGATGGAGTTATATATGGAGTAATATGTCTGAAGAACAAATGTTGTTAATGTTTGTTCTCTTCTGTTTCATATCATTCTGATCAATAAAGTAATAAAACTCCTGTTACTGCAGCATTGAGTAATGCGCTTACTGTAGGCACCGACAGGCCAGTGAACACACACACACACACACACACACACGTCACACACCCGAGCAGGAAGTTAACGGTGGAGTTTCCATTCCTCCTCTGAGCACAGAGACAGAAAACTGAATAAGGCTTTGTTTGCGTCTACCTCGTCTCCTTATCCACATCCCTCACAGTTTTCTTTCTGGAATCGCATCTTTGGAACTAAAAACGTAAGATATTTTGATTTATTTGATGTCATGTTGAGTTAGCCAAGTTAACGACGTAGTGTAACGTAACGTGTACGCTAGCTAGCGATAACTGTGCAGCTAGTTAGCTAGTAAATACAGCTGGCGGAAGCGGAAAAAAAAAAAAACTCAAACCGAGATTAATTAACCAGCTAACCAGCTAGGCAGAGAAATGAGGTTGTGGTTTGTATTAAAAGAAAATAAGGTTATCTACTAAGATGTAACATTACCCTTTTTTGTTAGTAACCTCCAGCCAATTTAAACAGCTAACGTTACAGAAACATTAGTATTTTACGAAAATGTTACGATTTTACAACGTGTAACACGGATATTCAGTCACAACGACATTTCTGTGAAGAAAAATACGTGGCTTAAATAATACAAGGATGGAATGAGTTTTTGTTTGTGCTAGTTAACTAACCAGGTATTACCACAGGAAAACCCAGCTGGCCAACTAAACCCCATACCAGCTGCATATGTAATAGCTAGACGACTAACAGTTCGCTGGTTTTGGTTATGGTGTTTGTGTGTTTGGGCGTTTCTTTGTGGAAACTGTAGGAAAAAGTTGCCCGTGTATGCCGTATTTTGTTAGGGATGGGGTGTGAGCTTCAAAATGAAAAACAACTTAATAATAAATCCAGTCACGTGCTAGACAGAAGGTGTTGTCTCAGCTGCAGGCTATAGGATATTTTATAGGTATCTACAGTGAGGTGATATCTTCTGGATGTCTGTGGCTTAAGGTTTTTGCTCCTGAACGTATTTCAGATCTGCAGAAGGGTAGGAAGGGACTTTCCCCAGTGACATCATCAGCTCCTGTGACTTGATTGCATGACTCACATTAAGTTGTTGTTTTGGAAAAGACTTGTAACTTTTGTAATTTTTGTCCTTCATTAGTCTCTGTCCTATGCCATGAGAACCATTTGTCGTGAAAGGCTCTCATTCTACTTTCTTGAAATGAACATTAGGTTGGCACAGGGATTTTTCTTTAACAGTTATTACTATTCTGATATGGCAGAAGACTACAAAATACATTTTAATCGTTCACCCACTATACAAGGGGGCACTGGTGGCTCCGGTTTCTCTCGCCTGCCATGCGGAAGGCGCTGGTTAGATTATCACTCAAACCCTAGTCACTGGATGCATTGCCAGTCCAAAGATTGGATTAAACGAGAGGGTTGCATCAGGGAAGGGCACCCGCTGTAAAACCTGTGCCAAGTTGTTGTATGGATCGGATGCTCCATTGTGGCGACCCCTGGATGGGAGCAGCCTAAAGACTAACAACCACTATACATGTGTTACCGGTGTGCTGTTGGTATCCTAAATAATATAACCAACCCTACAACATTAATTTTCTATGTTTAAATTATAAATTTTGCGATTAAAATATTTCACTAACAAAGCTTCAAAATCATCTGAGCAAATATTTTCATTGCACTTGATTAATCAAGATACAGGGAATCTACTTTTAGGTATCTATGCCTCGCTTACTTCAAAGCACTTTGAACTTACAGTTATAAATTACGTAGTGTATATTGCTGGCACGTTACATTAGTTTTTTTTATTTATTTTTTTTCATTGGATGGCATTGATAAAGAAAACCATTTTGATTTGTTATACTGCAGTGTACATCAGTATTTTATATCCACGTTTTACCTCTTGTAAAAAAAAAAAAAATTCCTTTCTTTTTTTATTTTTCAAATGAACCCAGTGACTCCTTACTTCTTCTTTCCAGTTTGGAAAGCTGACCTGATGCAAAACTTAACCAGCCACCATTTTGTCTGTCTGTGGTTTTGCAATGCCGGACAGTTGTCGTGCATGGGGAATACTACAACACATGAGGTCAAAACCCTTGAAGATAGTCACCAGTTTCCCACTGACAAAAAAAGAGATTGGTGCAGCTTCCAGCTGCAAGACGAGGCTGATTCTGGTTAAAGATGAGCCCACTGGTGCTTGTGTAGTGACTGTTTTATCACTGACAGCATAATAGTGAAATAAATGTTCGGTAAATGTAACATAATCAATGTCTAATGCACATTATGTTATGTTTGCTAGATTAGAGGAGTGCCTATAGGGTCAGATTAGTGTTTCGCTGCATTGTTTTAGCTAATGTGCTTTTAAATATTGCAGGAATATACTGCCAATGCGCTCCCTATCGGTTATAACTCATTTTATCTCAGTCTGAGTGCTCCTCACCTACTGCATTAGATTTAAGCAAATCTTATTTTAGCTGTATTGATGCTAAAAAACGCTGTGAAGTGGTTTTCTTTGTTCAGTGCATTAAAACAATACTACCATTTACCCCAGAGACTCTATATTATAATTAAATATGCATGTATGCTGTTTGCATCTTACTAAACCTTTCATCCATTTGTGATAATGGTATGCAGTGGTCTTTAGATGATGATGATGATGATGATGATTGACTTTGGGTCTCATGATGAGTTTCCTATCTGTCCTCTTGAGCACTTCCTGAATCCGTTTATGGAAAATTTGACACTCTTTATTGAGGTTTTGCTGATTATGTAGTTCTTGTGCAGCATACCAATAAATCTAATGGCATCAGACAGCAGTATGCTGCATCATTGCTGTGTTAAAGACTTCCATTCTGGATGATGCACAGGCGTGGACAATCAGTAGGGCTGGGTACCAAACTTCAATCCTTTTATGGCACTGATTGAGTTGCCTTGATACCGTCGAGTACAGAAAAATGCCTCGTCATTGGGTACCAAAATTTGATACTTAAGGTATATGTCTCAATACGCGCGCATCATGCTTATTACAGCATTTACAGACAGGTATCACGTTTGTTGTATTTTGAGAGGCGTAAAACCATATGTGTGTATCACACTGTAGGTGGAAGATGTCTAAGCGATCAAAAGTGTGGTCTTTTAAAATTGGTGTTGAAAAAAAGGATTTAGGAATTAGTGTCAAAGTATCGGTATCAGTATCGGAAATCTGATATGATACCCAGTCGTGTGTGTTCACGCACGAACGAACAAATCGGTTCATGAGAAAAAAATTAACCTAAAATTTGTCTCTGTTCACGAACTACAGCGGGGCAAAAAAGTATTTAGTCAGCCACCAATTGTGCAAGTTCTCCCACTTAAAAAGATGAGAGAGGCCTATAATTTTCATCATAGGTATACTTCAACTATGAGAGACAAAATCACATTGTAGGATTTTTAAAGAATTTATTTGCAAGTTATGGTGGAAAATAAGTATTTGGTCACCTTCAAACAAGCAAGATCTCACATAATGTCACTGACCTGTAACTTCTTCTTTAAGAGCCTCCTCTGTCCTCCACTCGTTACCTGGACGGTCAGGGATGGACAGGAGGCTCTAGTGTAGCCGACTTAGAATTTAACTGTTTATTTAATTGTCTATTTATAGTCATTTTAAAAGCTTGGTGCAACTCTATTCAACTGTATGTCCTTAAAATCATAAATATGATAACAGGGCACATCACTAAGAACACACCCAAATCCCACGTATACCATATTCAATCACAGTTACAGTAGGAAAACCGCCGTGTTCAGGAATGCAGTAAGCAAGTAAGCCGTTTCATGTGCATAACCCGTCAGTCTCCATCGAAGCTTAGGCAACAATAGGGATTTAAAGCTTAAAAGTAAGCTCATGCAATACGTCATATACATCACCAGCACTCAAACATTAAAGCTACACTGCGTAAGATTTGCGTGTTCATTTCTTTTTATTCATTGTCAGTAATTGCTTTGTCCTGGTCAGGGTTGCTCTGGATTCAGAGCCTATCCCAGAAACACACCCTAAATGGGATGCCATGCACCTAAAAATTCACACACACACTCACAACTTGGGGAAATTTAAGGTAGTCGATCCCTCTTGTTGAAATGTTTTGCGGAGGTAAGAGGAACCTAGAGGACACCTAAATGGACACGGGGCAAACATACCCATGAATGACATCTAGACATTCCCTGAGTAGTGTGTGAGTCCTGGTAAATGATTCAGCTCATTTATCATTGTAGTGGAATTTCTATATTTGCCCAGTTGCGAAGTTGTTTAGCTACAGATCTTATGATAGTTAATGTTATTGTATAATGTGTTTGACAGGGAGGAGAGCAAACTATAGCGATTTAATAATATAATACAACCATTAACCAGAAGTCAGTGTTTCGTTCCTATTGAGTTAAAATTAAATGAGACAGACCTTTGCCCTGGAAGTGAGGGCTTGTTGCTGGCTCCTAATTTTGGTTTCTTTTTATATTTTTACTGCACTTGTTGTCAGTGTTGGCGGGTGTTAGTGTATTTTAGTGCAAAGTTGAGTCATGCCTCAGAGTTTCAGCAAAGGTCAATTTTAATGTTTGCTGTCATATGATACAATGACCATTAAGTCATTTCCTGTGAACTTTTATTTGTCTAAACATTTGCCTCATTCTTTGTATTTTCCACGCTCATCTTTTTTATTTTCGTAATCTCTTTAAACCGTGTCTGTTTTAATGGAATTTTCATTCTCATTTTCATTTCTCCCTATTCATTTACCTGTTCACAGAACTATTTGAAAATTATTTGTTGTTATATCAGAATAAAACCCAATTTGTAATTGTCTTGTTTGGAATGTTGTAATTATTTTCCCATGCATGTGACTTCCAATTTCTGAATTTCACAATAAGTTATTAAATTATTCAGTAGTGTAGTGTAGAAAATCTAGGAAAATGAGTATGTCCACCATTTCAGGGTAGAGGAGAGTACAAGAGGGTGTAATAATGTTAGCAGCTGGGTAGCCAGGAACTGTGGCAATCACAAAAATTTAGCTGGGTGGTGTGCAAATATGTGAATCTGCTGTATTACTTAGTAAACAGTTAAAAATAGAAAGAATAGCAGCACATTTCTACATAATCAAATAGGATATCTACTGTTCACATGACAAAATTTTCCATTGTTAATACTCCTTATTGTTGAGGAGTGCTCAGGAGAAAAAGCACATTTATTTAAATTCTAATAATTTTAGACCGTTATTTGTGAAGTGATACATTTGACATGTTTTTTGGCTTCTTTAATCTTTATGGTTAAATTTCAGACCTGAAAGAGCTAAAAATGGAAAGAGCTTGTTTTGACCATTCTTTTGGCGGCATCACTAACAACTTTAGTAAACCAGGGTGGTGTGGCATTATATAAAGTGGTGTTACCACTAAGAATGCATTATTTCCATTTAAATCACAGCAATTTGCCAATGTTCACAACATTTCCTATATTAATGAACAGTAAGCTGTTTCTTTTTACCGATTTTTATTTGGATTTGTTGTTGTGAAATGTCTAGGCAATTGGTAGCTCAGTGGGAGGTTTCTTGCCTGCCATGCAGAAGGCCCAGGTTAGATTCCCAGCCACTGGATGCTGTGCCGGTACCGAGCCCAGATAAACAGGGAAGGTTGCGTCAGGAAGGGCATCCAGTGTAAAACCTGAGCCATGTTTTGTTGCGGATCAGGTGGTGAGCTCGATGGGGTTGTTGTGTATTGTCTAAAATACTATATGTCCAAATGTTTGTGGACACCTGACCACCATACCCATATATGATTTTTATATATCTCATTCCATATTTAGTCCTTGTTTGCTGTTTAGATGTTCCACTAGGTTTTGGAACATGGTATGGAAATGTTTTGCTCATTCAACCACAGGAGCATTAGTGACATCCGATATTGATTGGGCCTGAGAAGATCTGCAGCGCATTCAGTATTCCAGTTCATCCCAAAACTGTTCAGTAAGGTTGGGGTCAGGCAAACCAGGGTTATTTTTATCATAGCCTCTTGACTCGTTTTACAAAGAAATCAGCAAGCATAGATTCCTAGCTATCTATCATGAAGACTTTCTTTTGCTGGGAAACTTTTCAGTGCACAATATGGGTGGGCGATATACCGGTAGACACGGTAAACCGGTAGAAATTTGTCAACCGATAGAGATTTTGGTCTATCGTCTTAATCGCGGTTGAGATCACGTGACATTGCACGTTACGTAACCACGCAATACACATTCACTTCTATGGGAAGCCAAACACATCCAAAGTGGGACGAAACCGTGGCACCCGATTGAGCCGGCATGAGCAGACCAAATATCCAGACCCGGTGGATCACGCAGCGCGGACCAACTTGAGCAGCGCTGCTCGAATCACAAACC
>JAOVVA010115748.1:0-11403 GCA_028565275.1 Leiocassis micropogon | reverse complement strand
GGTTTTTCTAAAGTGATATAATCAAGTTGTTAGAAAGTAGAAAAATAAGTTTTACTGGCCTAAGGCATTGTAATAACCTTTGTTTCTGATTTGGATGGATGAATTTCTTTTGCTTTGGGGAAACTTAAAAATATATTTATTTTTAATCAAAATTAAACCTTAAATAATATTATAACATTTAATTTGAGAGAAAGTAAAAAAATAGCTTGTAACAAATTGAAGCAATTCTTTTAAAGTTGATCCGAAGTATCATTTTTTTCAGTGTGGTGGTGGGAGCATCACACTCTGGAACTGTTCTGCATAAAGTGGATGGAACCATGAAGAAGGAGGAGAACCTCAGAGAGCTTCAGCAAAGTCTCTAATGGTCAGCTAGATGGTTTAAACAAGACAATGAGTCCAAACCCACATCAGAGCTGTTTGGAGAAGATAAAGCAGGAGAACTTTAAGGGTTTAGAACTTTAATCCTACTGATCAACAAATTTAACTGAACACTAATAATAATAATAGTTTGATAATTCTATCTAGAACAATTCTGCCAAGCAGAGCAGTCAGATATCTAACCAGACTTCTGCCAGAAGCTTGTGGAGGACAATCGAAGGCATCTGTTAAAGAGATATTTAACCTAATATGAGGCATCTGTGTGGGACTGTCACTCTGTTCTGAGGAAACCAGAAATATATTAAACCTTGAGCTCCAAACCCTTGAAGTTTGCTTCTTTTAAAGATGTGTGTGTGTGTGTGTGTGTGTGTGTGTGTGTGTGTGTGAACGTCTGATCCCCGTCGTGTTCTCCACACATTCTCCTCCTCTCACCGAGTGCCGTGTGTGACACAGAGCAGCAGGTGTTGTACAGAAGGCCAGTAGATTTGCTCCACGCACTCTGGTGTGTGTGACTCGTCACCATTAATGCACGTTTATCAGCGCCGTCAGGACAGAGTGTGAGAACACACTGCAGCCAAAAGCGCGGGAAATGAAGCCTGCACGCGCCCTGATCTTCGCTCTCGCCCTGCTGTGCGCGCGGGCCGAGCCTGAGACGGCTGAGGGACACGCAGACAGAGAGGACAAAACCCAGACTGAGACTGAGACGGAGGAAAAGACAGATGAAATTACGGAGGAGAAAAACGTCCTGGTGCTGCACGAGAAGAACTTGGACAGAGCTCTGAGTGAGAACAGATACCTGCTAGTGGAGTTCTGTAAGTCATATTTATCCACTAACAGCAAATAACCGCACAAACAATAACATGAAGAAGCTGTTTACAATATTTATTTATTTACCCCTCAAAAGTTATTTTAAAAATTCGACTAAATATCTAAATGACTGCCAAGTCCAACATAACCTCCTGAATGTGTGTACATTACCTGTAATAAACTGCAGCCTCACACAAGCAGGTAATAGTACAGGTCCATATCACAATTATATAAATGTACAGATATAGATCTATTTATCCATCTATAGATTCAGCAAAATAATTTATACTTTAGGAAAATAAAAATAATATGATGTCTATTAGATGACATTGGTAAAGATGGTATTATCATGTTACTATTATATTATTATCATATTATTATAATTTATATTATCATATATATAGAAATATAAAACATATAGCAATAAATGTAATATTGAAATATTACAACTCTGTACATACTGCATTTATAACAACATGGCATCAGGGCTCAAAGTGTCTCACCGAGGTGAAAATATAACACTTAATATGTTTCATAATGCTTAATGCTATACAGTATATATATATATCACAATATCCAGATGTTGTACAGTCATTCATGCCTGGTGTTGCTGTGGTCTTCAGTTATTTTCAAAACCTTTACATTCTCTGTATTTATTCTTACCTTTAATTAAGAACTTTTTTTTTAATAATAAGAAAATGATGAATGGATTTTACCCCTGCCCGGTCACATGACCATACAGGATAATGATTAGATATGACGCCTACGACGACATCTAAAACTATTACTATTCTTTATTCTTACTACTAATAATAATACTAATACTGCTAACACTACTGTATTATTATTATTATTATTATATATAGTAATAATATAGTGTTAATACTGAACTAAGACCAGGACGTCTTCTTAAGACAGACTTTAAAGTTCTTCTGTGAGCTTCTCTGTATAAATGTAATTTTTTTTAATTATTACTACTATGAGTTATTATTATTATTATTATTATTATTATTATTATTGTGTATGTAAATATGTAAATGTAAATATTATACTCGATTGATAATTTCCTACACGGCCGTAGACTTTATTACACTTAATGTGACATGAATAAGTTCAGCACTCTGGTATCTACAGGAAGTCCATCAGCACAGGTGCAGGTCTCCCACGCTGTGAGGTCAGTCAAACCCAGGATTAGGAAGGACACGTGTCCCTTCACGTTGTTGATTTACCCGCGGTTTCGTCCACTGCTCCTCACTCCCCTTTAAACACATTCCACACCCGAGTGTACCCTTACAGACGACACTACATGGTGGTAATCCCGTGTCACAGTGTTATTATTGCCGCGTGTGAACTGGATCACGCAGCGTTCCGTGCCCCGGTGTTCCCTCACTCTTCCCCTCTCTGACACACAGATGCCCCGTGGTGTCGGCACTGTCAGGCCCTCGAACCCGTTTACGCCGAGGCCGCGGCACTGCTGAAGAACGAATCCTCTCCCGTACGCCTGGCCAAAGTCGACGCCACGGAGGAGAAGGAACTCGCCAAAGAGTTTGAGGTCACCAGCTTTCCTACGCTGAAACTGTTCACGGAGGGCCGCAGACAGAACGCCACTCTGTTCACAGGTACGGACTCCCAGAAACGACCCGCCGATCAACTCAAACTCAAACTCAAAATAAATAAACTATTCCACTCCAACAGTGAATGATGGACGTACAGTATGTGAAAGTTCTCACAGGGTTCGTGTGTTAAAGGGAAGCGCAGTGTGAAGGGCATCATACAGTGGCTGCGGCGCCGCCTGGGACCGAGCACCGCTCTCCTCAACGACCGGCAAGACGCTCACCAGCTAATCGACGCACACAACCTGGTCGTGATCGGGTTCTTTAAGGTAGAAAAAACATAATGGTGTATTTAAACCTGAATGATCTCAGTTCCTTCAGTGGACAGATGGCGCGGCATCTCACAGACGTCTCTCTGTCTGTCCTTCTCTCTGTCTCTCTCAGGACTTGGAAGGAGACAAAGCCAGAGTGTTTAATGACGTGTCACAGGACGTAGTGGACGTGAACTTTGGCATCACAAGCAGTCCAGAGCTCTTTAAAGAGTACAAAGTGGAAAAGGAGGCGGTCGTGCTTTTCAAAAAGGTGGGATGAGAAATTAAAGCTTTCAGGAAGTTTATTACCTTGAAAATAAGGGTTTCATCCATTTAGATTCAACACAATTGTTGTATGTGTGTGTGTGTGTGTGTGTGTGTTGCAGTTTGACGACAATCGTGCAGACTTGCTCCTGTCTGAGGACGAGAAGCTGGAGAAGGATGAGCTCGTCTCGTTCATCAGCAGCAACAGCCTCGAGCTCGTTATTGAATTTAATGAAGAAGTGATTCATTAATTAAACCAATTAAAGCAATTAAACGTTTGTACATGTGGACGACTGTCTTAAACTAATTAAATCAGACTCAGTATAGAAGTGATCACATTACATTTCTTTTCTGCAGAACGGAGAAAAGATTTTTTCAAACAAAGTCCACAACCACCTCCTCCTGTTCCTCAACACCACCATGGAGTCTCACGCCGCCCTGCTGGACGAGTACCGCGCCGCCGCCAGGGACTTCAGAGAGAGAGTGCGTCCTCCACCCGCAGCCATGAGGGCCTTCTCTTATTATTACACTCGATAGTAAGTGTAATGCAGTGTGTGTGTGTGTGTGTGTGTGTGTGTGTGTGTGTGTGATTAAAGGTCCTGTTCATCAGTATAGACATCACCACAGACGTCTCCCACGTGTTGACTTATTTCGGTTTGTCCTCGAGCGAAGCCCCGGTCCTCCGCTTCATCAACACCGACACACTGAAGAAGTTCGCCATGACGGAGACGTCCATCACCGGGGACACGCTGAGGACCTTCTGTCAGGACGTGCTGGACGGAAAAATCAAGGTTATTCATTTCACTGCTTCTTTTGATAAAATGATAAATGAAAAAGGTGAAAGGAGGCGACCCTGGAGACGGCGTGTCTCACAGAACGACCGCGTCCCCCGAGACCTGAGGGACAGACGACCGAGTCATTTATTATCTGCTGCAGCCAGCAATAAACACTTCAGTGTCACATTTCATGGTTGCCATTAAACCTGCATGATTCAGTTAATAAGTGTCAGATCGTAGGGATGCAGGAAAGAAATCGATTCAGTTACATCACGATTCCTTTGTGCAAATTATTCTACCGGCGCACAGACGTCAAAATACATTTTTAAAATACATCTTTATTTATATATGTTTACATTCAGAGGAGTAAAATATTGCAGTTCCTCTGTAATCTTAAACTATTCTCACATCAAAGTATTTGTTCATTTTGTTTAGAATTATTATATATTATTATTTATAGAGTTTATAGAGTTTATAGAGTTTAGAATTATAAATATAAATAATATTGAATGTAGATATTTATAAGACTGAATCAGCAGCGAGGGAGCGATAACAGGGTATCAGGTGACCCCTGGTGAGTCCCTCACTATGACCTGGTGTCATTTATTAATGAACTGCAGCTCAGATAATTAGGAACAGAGATACAGACTGACGCTGATTATGGAGTGAGAGATACAAATGTTCATTTAACAAAAACTAAAAAACAACGACATTAGAGAACATTTCAGGGATGATGTTTTTTTGCACCACACGCAGAATAAATGGACTTTTATTGGATTTATTTACTGGGTTTAATGATGTAATAGCGCTTGGAGCTGAACTTTAATTCTTCTTGTTGTGTCAGTTCCATAAGGTCTGTGTGTGTTCCTGTATCTTTATCATATAATAATTATAATACATGATGTATTATTTATTTATACTTTATAATTCACTATCATTTATTTATTATGTATTTATAAAATAATCCAGAGGGGCAGACAAGGGGCACAAAAAAAACAAAAAAAAACAAAGACAGGGCAAAGGTCATGAACAGGGCGAAAATGCATGCATTCATTTTTCCTTTATACACAACAAACAGGAAATTACATTTATGACAAATGGAAAGGCTGTTTAAAATATAGAGCACAGCGCCCTCTGGTGGTCGGACATGGAAATGATCCAGGCTGGGCAATAAAGCAGATTATTTATAAGTTTAAAGAATTTAAGAATACTTTGAAACTTTTCATGCACTCTTAAAGTATTTCTTGTTCATATTTACTGTAATAAAATAACAGACTTGTACCTTCTCAGATTAAGACAAAATTACATTTCTATTAAAACCCAAGTGGCACAGAAACGTGACGGCAAATCAGCAGACAATCAAAAAAAGTTCATATATGGAAGCATTGTTTATAAAAAAAGATTTTTTTTTAAATCACTTCTGGAATATGGGCATGATGTTGTAAAAATGTAGAACTCTTAAAATGAGCATATTATTATTATTATTATTTTTAAAATATTATTATTATTATATTCATTTTTTAATATAAAAAAATATATGTTTTTGTCATAGAAAGAACTGAAAACAACCATAAGAACATGTGATCGTGTGTATCTGTGATACTTTTTTGCGTGTGACCAAGTTTGGTATAATTGGTTAAAATGAAATAAAACTCAGTTCATCAGTTTGTCTATTTTTTTTATGTCACTCTATACTGCACAATCCTGAGTCCAATATGAGATTATAAAAAAAAAAACAGCAGAACTAATACTGGCTAAAACACTCTGAGCTTTAAGGGCTCCTACACACTGATTTATAAGCTCTAAGATCATAAATCTCGTCCTTAGTTTCCAAATCATCTCCATTATCACCCTCTCTGTGTATTTGATTTGAATCTAGCCTCATTTGAAGAGTGAAGACGTTCCTGAGGACTGGGACAAGAGTCCTGTTAAAGTCCTCGTGGGGAAAAACTTCGAACAAGTCGCCTTTGATGAGACCAAGAATGTGTTTGTGGAGTTCTGTAAGCGGGATTCATCATCTACAAACACGTCTACATGTGTATGTGTACGAGGTGAAGTGTTTAATCTGTGTGTGTGTGTGTGTGTGTGTGTGTTGTCCCTTTTCTCCCAGACGCCCCTTGGTGTGGTCACTGTAAGGAACTGGCCCCTGTGTGGGAAAAGCTGGGGGAAAAATACCAGGACCACGAGAACATCATCATCGCCAAGATGGACGCGACGGCCAACGACATGGAGGAGGTGGCGGTGCAGGGTTACCCCACGCTCAAGTACTTTCCAGCAGGGACAGAGAGAAAGGTCGGCACCTTCCGCACCAACACTGAGCTTATTAACTCTACTACATCACCTGTTCATCATGTGACTGCACTCGGCATTTTAACTGATACATCTGATAAACTCGCTCTCAACTCTGACCTTTAACCTAAAGACCCCATAAAAAACAACAGAGAGAGAGTATCGTCTACACACGTTTTATTTCCCAGAATTCCTCGTGTCTCCTCCTGATTCTCTCACTAACGAGTTCTGGCTCAGCACCAATCAGCAGTGAGAGATCCTGCAGAGACTAAAACACCTTGCGGTGTTGGTGCTAAAGTGTGTCTCACCTACAGTAGGTGAAGAAGTAAATTCTTAGACAGGATCATATAACACAATTTTTCATAACACTTAATGTTTCTTATATTTTGATTCATGCTTAGTTTTTTAGAAAAATAAATATTCATAAACATTTATATTTTTATCAGATACAAAAAAAACACATTTGCTAAATACAGTTTCAGGCCCTTTTATGTTTTAGTGTCAGTAACTTTTTTAAATTCAAATTTTTCAACGATGTTAACCGTCACTCAGATGAAACTTGGCCAATTCAGATTTCACATGAAAAGACATAAAGCTGAAAATGTGTATTATTATAAAATGCTAAATTGGTAAAATATTGTAACATGAATTTTACATGGTTACAGACACTACAGTTTTTTTTAAATCCTCAATTTTGCATGAAATTCTTTAATTTATATAACAGCTGTTACAGATCATGTGCTTCTAGAAGCTTACACCAATTTTATTATCAATATTTTGAAGAAATATGAAATAATTTACATATAAATAATTTACATTGTAAATGATTATTGTTTGAAATGAGACAGTATAACAAATAATGAAAAATGACCATATTTAAGGCTCATATAAAATCAGCCCTCAAAAACAGCTGAAGTTAGTAATTTGAAATTTTTAGGGAAGTGAGATCAGTCACTTCCATGTTGCATAAACTTCAGAAGGAGCTCCTACACATTTTCTGTATTATATGTACATCATAAATAATAATAACATTAGCACCAATACTGTGTTTTGGCCGATTGTATTTATTCCCATTTCAAGTTATTAGTTATCAAGTTTAGTTTTTCCCATTCCTCAAGGCGGGAATCGAACCCGGACCCTGCAGAAGCGCTCACTTTTACATTTCACTGTTTACATTTCACTGAAATCTGAGTAAACTCTCACAAAATGATGTAAAATCTCCAGCACTAGACAGGACTTCCCCTGGTGTGTTAAGTGTGTTGAAACCTGATGTTATAAAGATTTATTTTAGAGCAAAATGAACTCATTCTGTTTTAAACCCTCTGACCTGATCAGGTGATCGATTATAACGGAAACAGGGATTTGGAAACGTTCATTAAATTCCTGGATAATGGTGGAGTTTTGCCAGAAGAAGAAGAAGATGAAGAAGATGAGCATGATGATGATGATGAGGACCAAGAAAGCAAGCATGCGGTCAGTTATGTTTCATAAACATTCCAAATTCTTTGAGTTAAATATATTAATAATATAATGTAGGATCAATAAGTACAATTATGGGCTGAATTGCTACAAACATGAAGGAAAGAAACTTTAAAAAAGTTAACATTTTTTACAGCTGGTTGAACATGTGACTACTGACAGCAGTGTAAATCAACTGTATTATATTTTAACCTACTGTAATTAAGACCATTATAGACACAGACAAACATGAGTGTTTAATGTTAATGAAGGTTTAACGGCAGGTTTATGTGTTGCTCAGTTACTCGGGTGTAATACTGCTCTTGTTCTGAAAATAAACAGACTACAGCGGTACCTCGGCATACGAACGCCCCGCCTCATGAATTTTTACTGTAAGAATTGAAATCTTGCAAGAATTTTGCCTCTGATTATTATCAAGAATGTTATCAAGGACGGTATCAAGAAGAAAACTGAGACACTTTCAGTTTGGTTTTTAAAGCAGTTGGTGCTGAGAGGAATCATAAATTAAGTTTAAGTGAGGTTTAATGTCTATTTATTCCATATTTTACATCATTTTATAAATGTTTTGATTGTTTTTATTTGCAATTATGATTATGATTATATGAACATAATGTTGGAAATTGGTAATATTTTTGGTGTTTGGAACGGATTATCTGTATTTACATTATTTCCTCTGGGACAATGTGTTTCACAATACAACATTTCACCTTAAGAACTCGCCTTTTATGCCGAGGTTCTGCTGTACTGCTACATCTGTGAGGAGGATATCTGTTTCTTTTTTATATTAAATATTATAATCCACTTTATTAATTATAATATGATTTCACGTTTCCTGTTCAGGTCTCGAGCGAACCCACAGACGAGTCGGAGAAACCGTCTAACGGATCCAGCAGTAAAGACGAGCTCTGAAACATCTCACACCAACACTGATTCACACTACAATGAAATTCTTTCTCATTCATTCTGATAAACACACATTTCACACACATCACACTTAGTGTATCTGATGCTTTTAAACAGAAACTGAAATGTTGAGGCCAAGCATTGATCATGTGGAACTAACGGTTTGTAATAAAGTGATTAAAGGACACACACTGGATTCTGTAAACGCTTTGTGTTTAGTCACGTGTCACATCATTCACACTGTTTGATTTGAGACATCTGGAAATCCTGATTTAAACTGAGTACAAGGTTTTACTGATAATAGTTATTGATAATACATGAGTGCAGTTGGAGGGGGAATAGAGGAGAATATGTGGAAATCTCAACCTCGTGATCACCAAGACATGAACTTGTTTTTAAAAGTTCAAAACTCGTATCACGTCAGCGTCCGTCAGGGAGCCACAACATCACAGGAGTAACGAGCTCAGACCATCTCTCATTTCATTTCTTAAATATTGGCACCTTCAGGCAGTCATTTTCATGAACAAATATAACTATATGGCAAAAAGTATGTGCACCCCTAACCACAACACCTGAATTTATCTTATTCAAAAGTCTTTATGACAAAGTCTAAAACACACACTCGTACAGATCATCTCTGTGTGCTGTAGTGTTACTGAACTCTTCTCCAGCACGACCACGCCTCTATGAGTTCCACAAAGACAGCTCCATGACGACACAGTGTGTTAAGAGTGTGTTGGAGCCGAAGAATTCGAGTGTTGTTCTGCACAGAGCCCTGACTGAACTCAACCCAGCTGGAACTGAAGACTCCTCGACATCAGTGTCTGAGCTCATTAACGCTCCTGTAGAGTGTGTGAATTAACACAAATCCACACACACACACACACACACACACACACACACACACACACACACACACACACACTCTCCAACATCTAGTATACACTTTATAAAGGGGAATAAATCTGAAATGGGATGTTCCACATGTACACATGGCTGTGACGGTCTTTACACTGCAGAGTATAGAAGATGATCAAGTCTATTTCTAGATATTGTACTAATTCCATCCATCAAGGAACCTCTGTAGTCTAATGTGGTGACGCCGTATTCATTCCCAGTATTCTGACCCTGGTAGGACCTCCGGTCAGCACTCACACACACATTCACACACTACAGGCAACCTGGAGGAAACCCTCAGAGCACGGGGAGAGCATGCAAATTTCATGCACTCAGACCATATCAGGCGGGAATCGAACCCGGACCGTGGAGGTGCGAGGCGACAGTGTTAAAAACTACGTCACCATGCTGCCATTTTACTAATTACAATCTTGAAATTTTCTTTTTTTCCACTGTCATAAAAGATATATTAATCTTAAAGTAAATATGTCTAAAAACTATCTTGATGACCTTGTTATCTCTATAATGAGAATTATTTAATAACCTACAGTGTGTATAAAAACAAGCTTTGTGTGTAATAATTGGTCTTGACAGCTGTAGGGGTTCAGACACAGAAACATGCCACCACAGTGCACACACACACACACACACACACACACACCTGAGCCGCGAGAGTAACAGATTACAGGAATCAGGAAGAGCGGAGGGAGATTATAAAGAGAATAACGGTGTGTTATAGGAGTTTACACAGTGGCTGAGCTTACAATAAACACAATAGGATGGAAAGGTGGAAACGCATTTGTAGTAATGTTTACACCTATTAAATCTTATACTACACACACACACACACACACACACCCAAGGGAGTTTGTTCAATGGAATGTGCAGACAGATAGATGAACAGGTTTGGTCAGAACGTCAAATACTAATTATCATAAATACATAGAAAGTGCACCTTCTACACAGAGGGTTTGACGACACACACACACACACACACGAGCATAACAACATGGAAGCACAAGACAAAAGTAAAATCCAGAAGAAGGAATGACGTGCTGGACGACTGGAGGACGAGAGAGAAGAGCAGTAAGTCCTGTCAGTTCTTTAAGTTCTGTAAGTTCTGTTAGTCCTGTTAGTTCTTTAAGTTCATTAAGTAATAAATATACCAGTAGCTACAGGATAATCCAGTAACACATTAGCATGTTTATTAGCCAGACTGTTGGTTAGCGTTACCTGCTTTACTGTCTGACAAATAACAAAACACTGAACGACTTTTATTCTTAACATCAGCGAGTGCTGTGGACTTACACACTCTACACCTCACACTCCACACCTCACACTCTACACCTCACACTCTACACCTCACACTCTACACCTCACACTCCACACTCTACACACTCCACACCTCACACTCTACACCTCACACTCCACACTCTACACACTCTACACCTCACACTCCACACCTCACACTCTACACCTCACACTCCACACTCTACACACTCTACACCTCACACTCCACACTCTACACACTCTACACCTCACACTCTACACCTCACACTCTACACCTCACACTCCACACTCTACACACTCTACACCTCACACTCCACACTCTACACACTCCACACCTCACACTCTACACCTCACACTCTACACCTCACACTCTACACCTCACACTCTACACCTCACACTCTACACCTCACACTCCACACACTCTACACCTCACACTCTACACCTCACACTCCACAC
>JAOVVA010115707.1:0-11404 GCA_028565275.1 Leiocassis micropogon | reverse complement strand
CGCAAAGCAGCTTTACACAATCAAAAGAATTATTTAAGTCTGTATGGAATGTGAATGTGCATGAATCAAAATGAGCAGATAATAACTTTTCTTTCTTTAAAAAGTCTGAAGAATTAAAGAAATTTGCATCTTTCGCAACTGATACACTTCTATAAAAGACAAAGTCAATATTTAACTCTTCACCTCCAAACCACTTGAATTCTGTATCCACCATTACACAACAGTTAGATCCGAGCAATCTGATTGGCCGAGAGGCTTTTCACCAGTGCTGATATGGATGTTTAGCTATCTGTATCACTCCACTTTACACGTTCTAACAATCCTTACTTACACTAATGTCGATCGCCAGCATGGCTGGAAGTAAATCTGTACGGTTCGCTGTACTGGAAAGATGGAAAGAGTGACTGCTTCCAAAACCTTGAACGTTATGTCATCTAAAACAATACATTGTCTCCTTAATGATCGCCTCTAAATTGTTCCAAATTGCCTCTAAACCGGCCAAGTTGTCTTATTTAAGGCTAACTAGCTTCTAACACAAGGCTAAATCCAGAATCCCTCTCTAACTCCTGATCAAGGGCACTATGTGGTGTATGGAACAAGGGATTGTACACCCTACATAGCACACCAACGTTCCATTTAACACTGTTTGGGATTCGAACCCCAGAAGTTATCTGATGTTCTAAAGCAGAAGAAGCGGAACCACAATATCGAGGATCATTGTCATGCTATTGTATTGAATATTAGTACAGATGTTTTGCACCCACAAAAGATGGCCACATCACAGCAGTGCTGATATTCACTACAACAACAATATAGATTCAGGTCCATAAATTTGATTGGACAAGCTATATACTTGACTATATACTTTATATTTCGTATAGCAGCACTTGGACATGCGTGTAGCACTTTGCATGTCACTCAAACCCGTTTGTATTATTCTGTCCTCCTGACTTTCCACACCCAGGATTTCTATTCAGGTGTTACCACCTTTGCAATTATTTCATTTTATGGAGCAAAAATAAACAAAACATTCAGCCATGGAGTGGGGCGGTTGTACTGTAATATCAGATTGGACCGCAATGTGATATTCATTACAACATCACTCTTGCTTGTGTGATGTTACATAACTGTCAGAGAAGAAAGACCTACAGTTTTGTTAAGCTACTGAGTTCCTGGCACAACGACAGTGTACGTTTCACGGCCGTGTAACCATGAGCAATGTGCTCCATGAGGAATGTTCTACCACTCTGTATCTCTAAGTGAGGACATTGACATTTACATGATCCGGTTGAAATGTACAGTACAGTATATACGTACGTTTTTGGAACGGCGAAGTCAGTGTGCCATGAAAGAGAATCAAGAAGAACAAATGGAACGGTCTAGCTTGTTATGAGGCGTGTTGATTGATCCTTTCAGCTCCATTGCTGTTAATATAGCTGTGTTGCTAATTAATGTTATCTACGTAGTACTGTACATATAAAAAGGCAGCAGGACTTCCTAGTTAAAAGCACTTTATTGAGTTGTACGAGATTTCGTATTTACTCCCTTCCCTGAAGACATTGTAATTAAAGCAATGAAGAATGATGCTAGTTTCTGAGCTATTATCTATTTTCATTAATATGAAGTGCACATACAGTAGAACACGTTCCATCAGCTGATTCTGTTTCTGTCATTTATACAGAGACGGCTCAGCCAGATGTGAATTAGTCATAATTAGTGCAGACATCATCTGGCAACACGACTTATCTGGAAATATTCTCTCATCCGATTAGTACTTCAGTACATTTTTCTTGTATCCTCCGAGTTTAATGTATTGTTGTTGTTGTTTTTTTTTAAGATCTGTTGTTTAGATCTATCTGTCTGTCTGTCTGTCTGTCTGTCTGTCTGTCTGTCTAAATTTATGACTATAGCCCGACCTGTTGTTCCCTGACAATGAAGACATGTTAGTAATATTTGGCGGCGAATCAAACAGCGTTTTTTTTCCCCACAAACTCTTTTGCCGGAGCTGGGTTACTGAGTCGGTGCCTAATCTCAGACTCAGATTTGTGTTTCCAGTTCAACAGAGCTAGGAAGCTGAGAAAAAAAAACACAATGGTACACGTCCAACATTAAAATCCTGCTGGTCTGCCTCCAAGAACCACTTTGATACCACAAACCTGTTCGATACGTGACAATGTATAACAACCTTGTGTTTGTGGTCTGTACCGTACATCGGGTCAATGTAAGAAAAGTCACTCTTTGTTTTTGTTTATTACTTTGCAAAGTAAATTATATAACAATTAAAAACAAAAATGCAGTTTAGGCTAGCTGTGTGGGGTGTAGAAGTCCCGCCTTCTGTGTTACGATTGGTTAGGAAAATTTTTGTCTCATTTGCAGAATAATAGTGGGATTAAATTGTTGTTTTTAGGCCAGTTTAGCACATTATTTCTGTATTATTAAATCCCAGTGTCAGTCTAAACTACATTTATGTATAATTAAGTGATTTATAAATGATGAAATAATAAAATATAATAATAATAAATTGAATAATAAAAAACTATAGTGTAAGGGGAAGGTCTTAAATTGTGTTTAAGAGACCTGGAAGTATCTTACTATATACTAAATACTATTATTATAAATACTAACTTTTTTTTGTTTCTACTACGCATTTATAAGGAGATATTTTTAAAAATATTTAATTTAGTTGCCTGTTTATGTAATATTTGTTATTCGTAAAACTTTATTTAATTAAAAGCTTGCGTCTGACACACCCAATAAAAAAAAAAATGATAGAAAATGCAGAAGAAAGTAAAAAAAAAAAAAAGAATCACTCATGTATAATTGTGTTTGGAAATACAGTGTTTAGTACGGTTCTGGTGAGTGTTTATTTACACAGTCAAGCCACTCTGACACAGAAATGTCCAATCTGCTCATTTTTGAGTTTCATTATTAGGTTTTTCAGTGTCGTGTTTTTCTCAAACTCTCTTTGCCTTGTGTACAGCAATCGTAGCTGCATGCATCACACTTTCCCGGCTGTAGCAGTTTTTGTGAGTTTATATTTGTGGCCTGGCCCAGTGCTGACAGGGGATTTGCCTAATTGTGTCTAATTGGCGACTGCACTGTCAAACCAGGTCTGTTAGACTGGAGCTGTTAGATTTGTTTATATATCTATATATATATTATATATTTATATATAGGAACACTTCACTCATTACATCGCAGTTCTTGTTTTGAATTCGCCAGATTTTGACTATTTTATGCAAGTACTTCTAAACTCCCTTAATCCTAAAAGCCTAGGCTCATAAGTAATGGAATAGTTTATTACAGAGCCAGTTTAAGAAGAGACCAACACCTGTTTAAATAGTAGCATGTGAAGCACACAGCAACACGGCATCAGTTATACACAAGTTATAATATTGATCAGATTCTAAAATTGATAGATTTGCCCCAATAGTTGCTCTCTCTGATTTTAACAATGATTTCATCAGTTCATTTCTAGGCTTGCGTGACTAGAAATACCCGAAATAAAGCTTTAACAAAAAGGCGTTTACTAAAAGTGTACTAAAGGCTTTTACGGTGCTTTGTGTACAGCACTGTATGTTATCAATTAAACTTCATTTGCTGTATATTTGTGCTGTATATTTGGTCACCCATTCAGACACGGTGGTCAGCAAATTAAAGAGACATGTTGTGTTAGTATTTAGAGGAATAATAATAATAATAAGTATTTAGAGTAGAATTTAGTATAATAGACTTTATACAACAGTAGGTTTCGACCAAGTAATCCGATGAGAGGCGTTCCACGAATGCTGATAATAGAGTATAACAGCACTGTGACGTTATGTGTATGACTCCCAGATGTTCTACAGTGGTTAATTACACTAACGGTCAGGTGAGAGTAGGTCTGTCCGGTCCGCAGTACTGAGGAGAGAGCAGCTGCCCGACAAAACCCACATTCACACCCAGTCACAGAAGCACTTTCAGTAAGAACACACATCTGATAACGTTATGTCGTCTTAAACAACACGCCGTCTCTGCACTCATCACTTCTAAGTCATTCTGAATCATGTCTGTGTTGTTATATTTTATGACTAACGCGAGCTACAACACTAACTAGCTTCTAACACAAGGCTGAATCTCAAATCTCTCTCTAACCCCTGATCAAGGGCACTACTTGACTAGGATTGTACACCCTACATAGTGCACTAGCTTTCCATTTTATGTCGTTTGGGATTCAACCATGGAACCCCGGAAGTTAACGGAGCTGATATTCTAAAGTGGAAAGAGTGGAACTATAAAGTAAATCTCAGTGAGTGTCTCAGGACCGTCCACCACCTCCATGGTTTATTCTCCTCAACTTTTGGCTAAGAATCTAACACTACTTACACCTCCTGTTAATGACACTAAGTATCAGTCACCAGCTCCGCCCGTTGTGGATTAGTTAGTTCCTCCATTCGCAGACGGTCGTATGTTGGCGGAGGAAAATAACTGTTAAAATAACCAAATCATATTCTGTTGATAATAAATGGTGTTTGTAGAACTGTTGTATAAGAGTTACTTTTTGTAAGTCGCTCTGGATAAGAGCGTCTGCCAAATGCCTAAATGTAAATGTAAATCACACTCAAGGTCATGTGTTTTTTCCCTTTAGTTTGTTTACTGCTTAAACATGGTTTGGGCCGAGAGTTACTTGTCTAACAGCATCCATTGTCAGTGTAGAAGTCCTTAGTAGTGTTGAGGAACATTTTCAATTTCAGACTTCTAACAGTCAAACATGAAGTTTTGTTTTGTAAAGTAAATCAGACCTTGAAACTCCACCAATATCAATACTAATAGCTTCTGTCAACACTGGTGTCAACCAGAGAGTCCTTGAACTTTCAGAGTTTCATTATCTGACACTGACACTCTGATTTTTATATTTATTTATTATTTATACATTTCTATTTGGGATTAATAAAGCCCTCTATCTATTTATCCATCCCAAGCATCGCTACACTTCCCGGTGACAAAGCACTGCATGTGTTCTCTGTATTAAATGTCAGTGACGATGAGACAGCGAGTGAGTTCTGCTGACTGGAAGGGAAGGAATACATTCCTCTCTCTTGTAGCCATCATGTAGCTCATGGATGAAAAATGGTCTGGCTGAACCCCTTCCTCCAGTGCACTCAGATACCTTATGGCTGACGTAGCTAGCTGTGCGTGTCTCAGTAGAAGCAAATGCTTGGAAATTGGTAGACGTCATAAAATTTGCATTAGCTAATGCGTGCTAACTGGCTGATGGTGAAGGGAAAAAAGTGACACGGTGTATCGTAATTTTTCTATCATTAGCATTATTGATACAAGGGGCTAATTTAGCAGTCCTATCCCGTACACCAGTGATGTCAGACTCACCCAATTCATCTGACGAGTTGCATAAGATGTACTAAATAGGGCAGAGACCAGAAGTGGAGCCTGACACCGCCACATTAGTCCGAAAGACTTTCAAGAACATATCGGCCTTTCACAGGGGTGTCTGGCCAAGTCCCGTTTTAGCGCGAGAGGCCAACTAGCCAAGAGCGGTGCAGTGTTACATCAGCCAGACCCTCCTCAGTGTGCTGCTTCAGTTTGTAAAACGTCCCTGAGTGTGTTTAGTTTGCAGGTGGTTTGTTTATCTCGCTCGCTGGCTCAGCACAAGCCTTATCATGCTTTCCCTTACTAACCAATCACACGCAAGCGATATTCGATAAGTGCTGAGCCAGTCTACGCCATGTCTCACTATTTAGGCTGGAATCGTTAAAAATGGAGTAATTAGTTATTTATTTACTTAGTTACATTTGATTTTCATACACAACCATGGCATACATATAAAAATCCAAATATTAGTCTGAAAAGTTTAACATGTAAGGTTTCATTTAAGATATAGTTTAATCATTTTTTAATTTATGTCATTGCATTAAAAAAATATATCAGGATCTGTTTACGCAGAGGAATCCTTGAATCTGATTGGTCAGGAAGTAATCTTTTTTTCATAACTCATAACAGCAGGATTATATGAGTGTGGCTATTCTAATATCTACTGGTTTCTATAGTAACTAGGATTGGACTTGTTCTCCAGACACTCCACGTTATCCAAGGCGAGATGGTGAAGTTCTTATTGTGTAAGATTGTGTGTGCAAGGTGATTTTTTTTATTTCCAGTTTTCCATTATGAAAGAGTCTTCAGGAAGGAGTATAAATGCTTTCTGTTTTCTCTGTGATATGAAATATGAAGTCGTTATGATGCAATAGATTGCAGCTGTGATCTTTTGTAAAAATGAGTATTTGTTGCTAAATGGTTAGCACTATTGCTTCGCACCTCCAAGGCTAAATGAATCTCACCTCCGGTCAGTGTGTTTGGAATTCACCTGTTCTCCCCATGCTTGGTTGGTTTCTTTCCACAGTTCAAGGCCATGCATTGTGTGCTGATTGGCATTTGGTGTATGATTGGGTGTGTGCGCTTGTGGGTTAACCTCAGCAACAAAACGTTCCCTACGGTAATGACTGCTCGTGTGCTGTCGCAACACATCGCTTAATGATGTCGGCTTGGATGGATGGATGGAAGATAAACTTGTTGTATAAGGTGAATAAACTGTGTTTACAATTTTCCTATAACAGCATTTAGTTCATTGGACATTTAAACAATATGAGGGAGTGCTGTTGTACTGAATATCAGAACCCCTGTGATGCGACCCTGTTATATAACAGATCGACAAATTCCGTTCATAATGATCAGATTATGATGTGTTTGTTTATCTTGACCAGTTATTTGGCTCTGCCAGCACATATCCTGCCATGACCGACGGACCTGGCGACTGACAGTTAGCGACTGACAGTTAGTGTAATTAACAGGGCTGTAATTACGTTTAAATTCTTAAGGTGAGGAGAATAAAGCTTGGACGTGGTGGATAGTCCTGAGAAACCTTATAGATTTACTTTATATTGTCACTTATTCCACTTTAGGATATCAGCTCCGTTAACTCCGGGTTCTGGGGTCGAATCCCAAATAGCGTTAAATGGAAAGCTAGTGCACTATGTAGGGTGTACAATCCTTTGTTCGCCACACCAAGTAGTGCCCTTGATCAGGGGTTAGCGAGGGATTTGGGATTCAGCCTTATGTTAGAAGCTAGTTAGGGTGGTTACATACATGGACGGTTCAGAGGTTAAGTCGATTCAGAATTCACTAAATGATTAGTGCAGAGACGGCGTGTTGTTTAAGACGCCATAACGTTATCAGATGTGTGTTCTTACTGAAAGTGCTTCTGTGACTGGTTGTGACTGTGGGTTTTGTCAGGCAGCTGCTCTCTCCTCAGTACTGCGGACAGTTAGTGTAAGTAACCGCTGTAGAACATCTGGGACGCCGAGTCATACATATAGTTAAACGTCCCAGTGCTGTTATGCTGTATTATCACCACTCGAGGAATGCTTTTCATCCAATCAGATTACGCAGTTGGAAGTAACTATTGTTCTTCAAAAACTCCCCAAGCTCTGTCACATAGGATATTAGCCTTGCAGTTGCCGTTAATACATTGGTGAGTCTCACACGCTGATCACTTTGCTCACTCTTGTTTCCGTATCCTCACGCCGTATGTCCTACACATTAATGGTAATGCTCCATTCATAGCACTTTTGACATAAGTGCACAGACGTTGTGTCTACAGACTACAGTATCATCGCATGGGTTCGGAGACCTTGACCACAACAGCCACCGCTGTTATCTGCACACACACACACACACACACACACATACACACACACACACACACACACACACACACACACACACAAACTGTTATCAAAGTAGGTCTGCCTTCTGTGAGAGGTCATTGGGTCCCTGGTTGGGGGGCATGGTCTACACCCATTTAAACATTTGCTGCTTCCTAGTTTACTTTATCTGCCACCAGCCAAATGTTATCTCATGAGAAATCCTGACCTTGGTTTGATCAGGATCAGAGGCAGGTTTCCCATAAACAGGACGATTCTGCAACGCGGCATTGCTTTTACATTACTATAGGCCTAAGAATGTTTATTTTTATTTTCATGACGCAATATCACCGTTTTGGATAATGAAGCGATATCCTGTAAAAAGATCTGTAAAGGGTCACCGGTTAACTATCATCTCCTCGAGCATAATTATTGTAACTATCGTCATGTGGGAATAGTTTAAATTTAGATCAGACACAACAGAAGATAATCGCTCACCGCGGTGGACCGGAGTATAATACGAGCTGCTGCATCCCTCGTGTACAAACTGTTCAGGAAAACACAATGCTCATGGTTGTATAAACAGTATACAAGGTAAACTACATGTTTTAGGCAAAATATTTTTTTCTTTTTGACAAATATCATTCATTATAAAGCCTCATAAAGAGGTGGCGAAATATGATTAGGATGAATGACAGACCTGTTCATATGGCAAAGGTCGATCCACTCACCGACATTTCATATTCGACATTCTCACTCTATAAAATGTGTGTGTGTATATAAACACACACACACACATCTACAGTGGTATTTAAGGCGAGTCCTTAAGTCGAAATTTCGTATTGTGAAACGCATCGTCCCATAGGAAATAATGTAAATGCAGATAATCCGTTCCAGACGCCCCAAAATGTTACCAATTTCCAAAACGTATCGTATTTTGGCATATAAAACAATAAAAGCATTTAGAAAAGACGTGCAAATCATGTAAAATATGAAATAAATAGACATTAAACCTCACTTAACCATAATTTATGATTTCTCTCGGCACCGGCTGCTTTAAAAATCAAACCAAATGTGGCTCCCTTTTCTTCTTGCTACCGTCCTTGATAACATTCTTGGGACCCCATGGTGCTACGTCTTCACTAAATCTTATACAAAATGGCAAAAAAAAACAAAAAAAAATGTAAACTTGCTTCGCTTGGCTTTCCACTGATGCAAACAAGTTTTGAGCGGCTCCCAGACAGATGCGCAACTTGGCTGTAAAATGCTTCGGTATACCGAGGTATCACTGTGTATATATTATCTTTTTGCAGTAAAAAAAAATAGACAAAAATACTTTATCATAGAATTGTTTGTTAAAGCAGGATTTAAATTTATAAATCTGTAATCTCACAATTAGCTAAGATAATAAGCTTTAGTATCAACTTTTCAGCTTTAGGATCAACAAAATCACAAATATACAAAGAACATACTTAAAAGACTTTGAGTGGATACATTCCGGAATTTGGCAGATGCCCTTATTCAAAGTGAACAATTTTTTAAATATATCTCATGATACATCTGAGCAGTTGCCTTAACCCCTGAGCCTCCCCTCACCCTGTTGGATAATCTGTGGATAATCTGTGGATAATCTGTGGATAATGACTAATGGAGTGAAGAGCTTCTCATTTCTTGAACACCCATGTCAGAAAGTGTCATGGCTTCTGTGTTTCTGAAGGGTCCTCGAAAAAAGAAAAGAAAACAACAACAAGGAGATTATTGGGCGGTTTAAGAACAGTCCAATGCATTATTAATAAAAACGTGGAAGAAACGTAGTGAACTTTGCAGAAGAAATACAAACTTGGTGAAGTTGCATCATAGAAAATGTCCAGTAGAAATCAGAGCTATGTTTATTAGTGAAAGTAAGAGCATACACACACTCACACACACACACACACACACAATGTGATGAGAACTCACAGGATTGGGATTAAACAGCTGTGTGTCCATAAGAAAACCACTTAGTTAGTGAGACTCATCAGGAAAAAACCTTCGGTTTGCTAGAGAGCATAAAGATTAGACTTTGGAGCGATGGAAAAAGATCATGTGACTCATCTGATGAGTCCAGATTGATCCTATTCCTGAGCGATGGGCGTGTCAGGGTGAGAAGGGAAGGACATGAAGCGATGCTCCCATCATGCATAGTGTCCACTGTACAAGCGTCTGGAGACAGTGTTATGATCTGGGGTTGTTTATATTCCTGCTCTAGGAAAATAATCTCATCTTCCTTGTAATGATTTTTAATTTACTGGATACAAAATTTTTATGCCCGTTCTCTTCCAGTGAATTCCAGGTGACACATTTAAAAAAAATCTTTTTGGACACTGCAAATAATGTTAGCATGTTAGCAAGTGCAATATTCTTGAATGTAGGCGATCTGTCTATAGTTTTTTAAATAAGATCACAACAAACCAAATATAAGATTATAAAACTCATTTCTAGTCAAATGTTACTAAAATTAAACGAGCAAAGCAAAAGCCAAAAATGTCTTATTGGTCAATAGAACAAGACATTTTTAGTAACGTTTGACTCAAAATAAGTCTAACAATCTTAGATTTGGCTTGTTGTAAACTTATTTTAAGAAATGATTGATAGTTCACTTAGATCCAAGAATATTTCACTTGGTAAGATGACATTACTTTGCAGTGGACCGTATTGTGTGCTCTCTCTCTCTCTCTCTCTCTCTCTCGTTGCTTGTAAACTGAGAAAAACAAACAAACCAAGCCTGTGTATTTAAAAGGATCATCAAGATGCAATATAAAGCCGCTGAGACGAGTCCTGATGACTTTTGGCTGGTTTAACTGGAAGGCCATGTCTGTTTTCGGCCACATCTCGGCGAGGTGTTGTAATCCCCATCATCTGTTGTAATCACTTGTTTCTCTTCCATAAACCGTTGGCCACAGAGAACTTCTGGTCAGTGTAAACCCACGTGTTTATGAAGAACCACAGACGTCGTCATTAGCCGCTTAGCTTTAATTCTAGTCATTTTGAGTTCCATAAAGATGTCTGTGTATGTAATCTTTGCATTTATTTTGACACTTCATGCAGCATTGAACGTCATGTTTGACGGCGAAACAGCTGTGGTTTAAAATAGAGGTTCATTCTGATTTCTAAAGACACTACACATGTTAAGTCATGAAAAGACTCAGATCAGCAACACCAGATCCTCCGTTTCACGTCATCAGGACAAACACTGCAGCTGAAATCTGTAGCCGAAGAAATCTTTGGCATTCAACGTCTAGTGTGATGAAGATTCAACTTGTTTATGAACATCGCGTTCGCTCAGTTAGGCAACGTTAATCTCAATTAAGCTCACTGATTCTGTATCGGTGTGTTCCATGTGTGTGCCGAATCCCTGAACTGTTCACTTGGACGAGTGACAGTGCTGTAATGGATACACACACACCCATACACACACACACAGAAAAACAAAGTGTAAAAGGAAGTGGAGGAACGGGACCCGGTGCTAGCTTTTTTTTTTCTTTAGTTTTTGCCACAGTACTGATAATTTCATGAAAGGAACCTGGAAGCCCTTTTATGGCCAGTAATAAGGCTGAACAGTTGACTATATATATAATGGATTTTGCTGTGACATGTCTGTGTGTCTGTCTGTACAGCAGAACTCTCTGTCTAACTTATTAATACAAAGAAATCCCATTCTGTAAGGTTGA
>JAOVVA010115676.1:0-11406 GCA_028565275.1 Leiocassis micropogon | reverse complement strand
TCTCGCCCTCCTGGGATGGCCTTCATGAGAGCCAGTTTCATTATGGTGCTTGACGGATTTTGCAAATGCACTTGACAGTACTGGTACTCTCAGCCAGAGGTCTCTCTCTCTCTCATACTCATCTGCCAACACAAGGAAACACACATAAATAAAAGCAGTTTAATGAGCCAGAGGTAGAAAGCAATATGTGCTACCAGTTCTCCTCACCTGCTCCGTTCTGTCTGCAAATGACACCCGACCACACCCCCACTGCTACACTATTATTTATACTGCTACTACAACTATCTTGTTGTTTAATTGACTTGGGAATTTGAGTGTAATTTTATCCTGATAAAAAAATCTGAATCAGAGAAAGTTACACCTGCTTGAAGACAGACATGACAACTCATTTGGTCATTTGCACTATTGCCTAGCTCCTCTAAGCCTGGGGTTCGAATCTTGCCTACCTTCTGGGTATTCTCCACATGTTCTCCACATGCTTTGTGAGTTTCCTCTGTGTACTCTGGATTCCCCCACAATCCAAAGAAGGACACAGGTGCACACTAACTCACATACTGTACATTGCGGGCAATTTTGAAAGACCTAATCAACATACAATGACAAAGTTTTTTTTTTTTCAGAGTTTGGGTAGCCTGTGTCCTTCAGTGGGTTGACCTGCATTCCTGCTTTGTGCCCTGAGCTTCGTTAGGTCAGCTCCAGGCCCTTAAAAACCATACATAAGATAAGAGGCCTAGAAAATAAATAGATGAATGAATGACAAATCCTTCATCAAAATTAAATTTTATTAAAAAGAATAAACACAGTAGCTGCACGTAATTTGATATTACATTAGCAAAAGGGCACAGATTTTTACGTGAGCTGGACATATTTTTTGTAGCTAGTGGCACAGCAAATCCCTATTTATTAGCATTATGATAAAGCATAGGAATATTTCATGATTAGCCATATCACTGTTACTTAAAAAGGCAAAAATATGTGAACATCCCCTAACAGCATGCATATGTCTGGCTGATGTAATCTCTATATATCAAGTCACAACGGCAAGATGTTCACCAATGCCCACCAGCTGATGTTTGGGTAATGAATCTAAGCAAATACTCACTTACTCAACGCCTATAACACTCTCAGGAAACTTAGGGCACGAGGCGGGGCGCACAATGGACGAAGTGCCAATCCATTGCAGGGCACACATACACACACTCACAAGCTCATTATCACACAACGGGCACTTTGGGGAAGCCTAATCTGCATGACTTTCGACTGTGGGAGAAAACCGGAGCACCCAGAGGAAACCCACCAAGCACGGGGAGAACATGCAAACTCATTCACACAAATACAGTCTATACAGTCCATGCTGATTATCCTATACATCAGTCAATCCCGCTTCCTTGTTCAGAGGCAACCCAGCAGTTGCCCGAGCCTCCAAACAACAATCCACAGGCTTAACCACATAAGCTGCTACTTCCTGGTCCTCAACCTTGTGTGTCTATAATGAACACATGTGATTCAAGTCAAGAAACCAGCTGAATGCCATTAAAAAGAACTCCAGCACAAGAAGAAGCACAAACAGCAACATTAAGCAGACAATACAGTAGTTAATTTTAAATTTTATTTAAAAGTCACTTCATTGTCATAACGTCTATTATATTATCATTTAAACTGTTTTTGTTAGCAGTATGTACATGACTGCTCACGCTGGACATCCCATGTGGCAAAATATTCCATTATAGTCGATGATCAGTTGATTTCCTGTGCACTTCAAGCAATCAATTATTCAAAATGGCGTATAAATAAAAATTCGTAGAACACCCTTTTTTCCATGTTTTTCTGCACATCAAGGCAACTGCTGTGTTACACGTGTGTAATGCTGATAACTGCACATGCTCACAACATTCCTGCACGACTGAGCAATACAGAGTTGGGGTTTTTCAAACATTGGGACTTGAATACCAACTCTATTTTGCTCAGTGGGATTGTAGAAGCTTCAACTGATTTTTTTTTTTTGCATGGAATGAGGGTTGTGGAATTTGTCCCTGATTACATACATTGAATTTCTGAGTACTCGCATTCCAAGTGGCAAAATTCTCGAATCAGCACGCAAAGCATGAAAATATGTAACAAATGAGACTTATGGTATTGTACTTATATGCACCTTAATTTTGATTGAAGACAAAATTGTGTTGTGAATCCAATAATTAATCGTTCTTTGATTGGTTTACTCAATCCGATGACCAATTATTTATCAGTAGTTGTTACCATTACCAGAAGTGGTTGACCAACAAAGATCACTCCAAGAGCAAGCTGTGAGAATGGCACCTAGCTAATGTCCACTTTCAGGAGACAATAGTGTGCATGGCAGGGTTGTAAGCAGAAAACTACAATTTGATAAATATCACAATGATAAGAAATAGTGTTGCCATGGCATTACTGATAGTGGTGCAAAACTCTTATCAATCACCTGCAGTCCTCCTTCCTTCTTATTTGTAGTTAAACTAAAAGCACATGACTGTCTTTAATCAGCCTATTCCTGAAAAAACCTAAAACTGAAGGATTGCATATTAGATATCCTGCCTCTTCTACAGTCTACCAGCTACAATGTGGGAATACAGCTCAGAATTAAATTCTACTCCAGTATTATTATTATGAATCATTCTCCACCTAAATGTTTTTGTCCGTCCTGAAATCTGAGTTATTTTCTTGTGAGATGTGTGTTCCGAATCGGGGGAATGTCCAAGGAAGTTCACTTAATCACATACACTCTAAGGTACACTGTGGAAAAAAGCAATGGTTTGTCATCCTTTGTCCTAATGGTAAACAGAGTTGTATGCAACCATTTAATGCTTGAGCAGTGAATTCTGGGAGTTGTGATCCTGCACATGGTCGCGAGAAGAGACTATCTCAGGGGTCTTAGGGCATGAGGTGAGGTACACCCTGGACAGGGTGTCAATCCATTGCAGGACACACAGACACACACACACTCACTCACACACTACTGGGAATTTGAAAATGCCATTTAACCTAATTTGCATGTCTTTGTAGACTCAGTCTTTGTATCAATGGCATCTGATATAGAGGAAGCAAGATGTAGACGGGCAGGGAGGGAGGAAAAGTCATTTGCTGTGTTCCGTGTATCTCCCTGTAATGTGGACTGCACAGGGTATTCAGTAGGGATGGGAATCACTAATCACCTCACAATACGATATTATCAGAATTCCTGGGTGTTGATTCAATTAAATTTAGTGATAGCCACTCGGGACGACACTTGATTTTTCACTCTCTAGCGAGTAGTCAACTCCGTGGTGTTGGACAACGCTGCAGCAATGCTGCAGCAGTGATTCGGGAGGAGATAATGACTCCTCTGAGCAAAGGGGCGATTCAGGTGGTTAGGAAGCAAACTCAGGTTGGTACAGCCGTTATTTTGTCGTTCTGAAGAGAGGGGGAGGGTTGCATCCTATTTTGGACCTATGGGCACTGAACACATTTTTAAGAGCTTACAAGTTCAAAATGCTTACACTGAGGCAACTGCTGAATGCAACTATACTTATCGGCTATATCAGCCTGTCATACTGGTTTTGACGGAGAACAGTGTTCCATCTTGGGATTTATTGTTAGTGCTTGAGGCCCACTGTGGTCCTCCATTTAAGCCAATTGACTGTAGATATGGAAATCCTTTTATATAAGATAGCACTTCTTCTTGCTTCAGCATCTGCTTTGTCCATGCATCCATCTTGTACACAGTTTGCTGCTAATGGTTTGAAGGTTACTCTACAGCCGAATGTGGCTTATGTACCTAAGGTTGTCTTCACTGATTATATCTCTATGGTCTTCAACCTTTATAGCTTCTGCTCCCCTCCTTTGAGCCCATAATTTGAGCCCTGAACGTACACTACGGGTCTCCATGGACCATATGATGAATATACGCTTATGTAATCAATAATCAATTGTTTGTTTGCTTTGCCAATCCAGTAAAGGGTAAGGGGATGTCTAAACAGCAGCTTTCCCACTGGATTGTGGAAGCTATTTCATTAGCTTATAGCAGCAAGGGTGTCCCACTGCCTCAGGGTGTGAAGGCACATACAACAAGAGCTATGGCAACATCATGGGCACTATTCAAAGGGATGTCTGTGGGTGACATTTGCCCGGCAGCCAGTTAGTCTTCACCACCCACATTCGTGTTCTCACTTAAAAGCCAAGTGCAGCATTCAAACAATACAAACTAATTTCAAATACAAGAGTTTAACATTTTACTGACTAGCACATGTCCTCCGCCATAATTATTTCTACATTCTAGCAGCTACAAGAACAGGGGTGGGTGTCACGCAGGGCTTCTAACGCACCTGATTTTCGACTATGTGTAATGAGTGGGTTTGAGACTAATTTGGTCACAGAGTTTGGAGAAAAAGAAAGATTAGAGACTTTTAATGTGCACAATTTTTGATAATGTAACGCCATTAAAATGTGTTTCTGTTGCGCCACTCGGAAGCTTCTGTACTCAGTATAGAGTCATTTATATTTAAGGCTGCTCGGCCAATCACCGGTCACGGGAAATCAAACTAAAACCAGCCAATTCTGGTCATTGCCCGATCGACTGGTTCATCTCTATTATAAATGTAATAGTTTTTTTTTTTTTTAATTGGGAATCAGTGTGGTATGTAAATCGGCACACAAAAGAATTGCGATTCATAACCGAATAGATTTTTTTCCCCATCTTTAGTATTCAGCTATCTTAAGTACAATTCCAAACAATGAGGAGTGAAACTACTAAGTTCAAAGGGAACTGGGAGCAGTAAAGTGTTCACTGTTGTTTTGCAATTGATTTCACCAACTGCTTGTCAGTGTGTACATGCAGGTACAGTCACTGTGTACAGGAGCGCACTACAGCAGGGCTACTTCAATAACAAGAGCGCATGTGAATTGTTCATGAACATATGACAGTTGAACTCCCTTTAATGTTTGCGATCACTCTTATTATTGAACACAACCCTGCTGTACTATCACACACGCTCGTGTATCAGGCAGACGTGTATCTAAGGAGAGGAGAATGTCTATCACAGGATTAAAGATGCTGTGTGGCTGAATAGTTTTTTTTTTTATGTGGAGGTTGGTTGCCTCTGGTGACTGTCTGCAAAATAAAAAACAAATTAGGCATATTGGTGACCATTTCAGTTGCTGCATGGAGCCCAATTATTAATTAAAAGTAATTAATTAATAATCGTTAATGATGATTACATAATTACTAATTATGAAAGTATAATTGTCAATTATTATTATTAATGCTCTTAAAACACTGCATTTACGTCCCTTTGACTGATTCTATCAAAAACTCCCCATATAATCAGTATAATTAGAATTTAGCACAGATAGCAACAAGGTAGTCAGGGGTCTAACTGACTGCCTGCATCATGTCTGAAAGCTGACTCCTTTAATGGCTCAAATGGCTTGGAGACAGATAAGGACTATACAAGATGTTGTAATAACTCCCAGCCGAGTTCCTATAATGTGTAAGTGATGTTTCGTCAATGAGATACGTGATACGTTATCTGCCGATGTTCAGGGGTCAGGCATTCCACTCACTGAATTTGCACAGGAACAACTGCAGAGCGCAAGCCACCTCGGCCAAGATCGTTAATCACAGACATATGTCCTTCTTTAAAAGAATTGCAACTTTTAGATATTTCACTGGGACTAAGAGTTTTATTACCAGCTGATGATCTCTCTTCCAAGGAGATATGGGTAATCCATATTTGCATCCAAACAGAGCTGATGATAATGGGGTATCTGAAAATTCTAACAGTGGGTTAGAAATTACCTCTATTTAATAACAATTTTAATTGGAGCACTTTGTTTACAGTTTGAAGCAAAACACTAATTTACAAAGTTCAGTATAAATATGACAGTCATTACACATATGTTGGATGTAAAAACCAGAAGTAGTACTAAATAAAGAACCGTTTGGATGTTAAAAAGCATTCTCGTCATTACTGATCAGAGCAGAATCTTAGCAAAATTCTTCTTCTGAACACACATTCAGTTGTAGTGTGTCCCAACAAAAAAGGAATTGGCACCTTGTGGCATTTTTTGAATATTACAATGTAGCCACATTACTAAACTTCTATAAGTATTTTGGCCGTTATTCGATTAAAAAAAACAAAAGCACACATGTAGGCAAAGCAGGGGGTCTCGTTGGCATTGCGTACCATCACTGGTACTATTATAGGGAAAACACTGAATAGGCTACCTCGAGAGCTGGTTTGTTCCACCCAATGCCCGTGGAAAGTGTTCTGTACACCAGAGCAAACTTGCTCGTACTGCAATTATACAATTATGCAATTATGAGTGTGGACAATAGACAGGAATTGCAGATCAAAAATCAGAATGCAGGATAAGTGATTGGTTACCTCACAAGGGGCGAATGTTCCAAGTTTCTATATAGAGGGTACTGTATTGTATGTTGATGATTTAAACCAAATCTAGTAAGCCAAAAGTAAATGGTTCAATGGTTGGAGTCTAATGACACCATGCTATAACAAGCTATGGTTACTAAAACATTGCTCTAAACAAAACAAATTTCCTCAAACAGTAAATTAATTCAATGATTCATTCATAATTAAAAAAAGTTAACCAAAAATGCATACTGCATATGGATGAAAATCAATGGAATGGAAATCAAATTGATTGAAAAGTTTTCACTATAAGGTACAGTAGGTTTCTCTCTATCCATCTCTTCAGGTATCTAATGTGCACGCCTTAAACAATTACTAAAAGATCATAGTTGTGTTCTAATGTGAGTATGTTCTAAATTTTATATGACTGAAAATTCAATTATAAAATGAGATTAGTGTAAATCATGTTAACCATCCATCTTATTGACCATGTTAATCTCAGGAGTAAAAAGGCCAGATGCTAATGATGAAAGCTCAAAATGTCATACTTGCAGCTCAGGCAGTCTCTGCAACTTGTGCATAATGAAGCACAGTCCCAAAACCATTCAGGGAGCTGTAATGAAGGTCATTTAATTATACCACGGATCTCTCTCCAGGGCAGGTGGCAACACCATAACTATTCTCCATCTTACTAGCTTGGTGACATTTTTATATTCTGGTGCCATGAATGAGAGAATGTTTCCTTTAAATGCTTTATATGTTTGCTGGTCAAATTTATTATAGACTGCCTGGTGCCCTATCATGAATTATAACTTTAATGTCATCAACATTAGCATAATTTAAAATCACATCAATCAGCATATAATTTATAATGTAATGCAATTTCTTTAGTTGTTCTGTATAATTGATTTGAGGTTAGAATCTCAATCATATGTGATAACCCCAAACTATCTGACCCCAACCCTATCCCAACTTCCAGGCGAACCCATGCAATGGCCAATGGTTGACCCTTAAATGAGTACAGCAATTAATTTGTTGAAGAATATAACTAACAATACAATTTCTATTTATCATCATACTTAAAAAATTGTATTGCTATCATTACAAAAAACAGTTGTCATCTAAGACCCCAAAGCCCTTCTGCTTTTGTGAAAATGGTGCAGTTGAATCACTTGGCCAGTCACATTATCGCTGATGGTGACTTGAAGTGAGAGTGCATTCAGCAAGAAAACTCATTAAAAATATAAGCTCGCTACAATGAGCGAAGAAAAGCTCAATGGACTCATCTTCCACTCTACTGAGAAAAAAAAAATTCAAATATTGAATCTTATGGACATTATCAGAGACTTTGCTGCAAGAAAAGTCAGACAACTTGAATTTCGGCCTAACCAGACAGCAAAACATCACAAGTCATATAATATGCACATCAATTAAATTCAATCTGTCCGATACTTTGATTAATGCAGCCCTCATATCCCTTTGCTTTACTCCACAACAGTGCCTGAGATGCATTGTCACATACTGTAATGCCAGTTAACAATATAACATTAAGCCTTACATTTGCTCACATATCATCTACTACAAAAATGCACTGCCTCAAAATACTGGCCTTTTTTATACCTTTAGAAGATCATGCAATTAAAAGGAAAACATGGTTAAATGGCATATAAACTACATACACTGAGCCAAACACAATTAAAAACTCCCTCAAGTCACACGAGTGATACTCAAGTTACTATCGCATCAAGCCATGGTGTGAATTACTCATGTTGATTTGATGTGTTTAGCTAGGGCAGGGGACGACAACCCGCAGCTCGAGAGCCGCATGTGGCTCTTTCATCTCTCTGCTGCAGCTCCCTGTGGCTTTGGAAGCTAAAAAAACAAGCATTTAACTTTATTTTAGTCCATTAGGTTTTTTTTTACATGTAATGCTAAATTTTAAGATTATGGTGATCTTGTAACATAAAAAAAAAAAATCAATCAAAATATGTGTTACATCCGCTGATGTGCATCACCCTCTTCTATTCAGATTGAATTCTCCATTACACATGATAAAAGGATGACGGCACACAGAAGTAGACTGCAGTTTTGGTTTGCTGTGGGTGGATTATTTAAGTTCGACTATTTAAGTTAGACTTTTTATTTAATTAATATGAGAAGTGTACTTTTCCCTGTAGTAGTTCATTGATTTCATAAATCAAACACACTATAGTTTTTTTAACTGTATCTCACAAAAGTGACACCACATTATTATAAGTTCTCAACGGACAGTTGAGAGTAGTCAATGTACAGCTTCTACATTGTACATCTGTAGCAATGTACAGATTTATTGTCCTCTAAAAATAACTTAACGTGCAGACTTATTGTCTAAATAACTGGCAACCCTAAGTGAACATGCCAAAATTGTGTCCAGTGTCAATAATTTTTTGTGAGCACCATTGTTATCTAGCATGGCCTTAATGGTCCTGGGCATGGGATACACCAGAGCTGCACATGTTGTAGCTTAGCTACCTTCCACTTGAGAATGCCCCACAGGTGTTCAGTAGAGTTCAGGTATGGAGACATACTTGGCCACTGATAAACACATGAAAATGAATAGGACATGTGACTTGGCCATATGACTAAATTTAATTTCTATAATATTGTGGCGTAGGCAGGGGCGCCGGCTGACGACCATCATGCCTTGCGGGGGGTTTCTATGTGTTCACCCTGTTGGGGAAGGTTGCTTGGGTTAGTGGCTTCGGCCATGTTGTGTGTGTTAAGAAGTGTGAGTGACCTGTTGAATGTGTTCAAGTTCATGCTTAGGCTGAATTGTGTGGGTTTTCGTGTGAATGTGCTGCTCATGCTATACAAGTGACTGTGTGAAATAAAGTTCTCCCAGTCATTGCATTGGGCAGCATTTAAGCTCACTCATCTCTCCAAGATCTTTCTAGCGGTAAAAACACTACAATATTGTCCTTTTAGAAGATATACTAAAATATTTGCTGACATTAGAGTGGTGTACTTACTTTTGTGAGTGGGTGTACATGGCATAAAGGTAAAAAAAAAAATGATATATGCAGTGTTATTTTAATTTTAGATGTCTAGGGTTTTGTGGCTTTCTTTTCTGTGGGAAACGGGTCCAAATCGCCCTTTGAATGTTTAAGGTTGCCGACCCCTGAGCTAGGGGATATACCTAAGAGGGAAAATATTATAAATTCTTGCTGTTACTGTTACCACATCCTTCACTGCTACATATTGTCCACTTCTTCTCGGCTTCATCCATCCTTGGAAAAAAAAAAACAGTTAAACAGAACCGTTGAAAAGAATGAAGGAAAACGAAATTAGAAATAATGAAAGAAAACGAAATTAGAAACATTGATATTGTGTACAGCAAAAGATTTGCTTTAATGGTTAAGGCAGAGAATTTAACAGACTTACTGTATGTGAAAATTAGGTCTGCACATAATTTTTTTTTTCCCCCGATTATTTTTTAAGTCTGGGATTATTTTATTAATTAAGTTTAACACAGCTAGGATTATTTTCACAGATAAACTAACGATAAGTTTCTGGTGGGATGATTAATTTTTTTTTAACCTGCCAGTACATAATATCCCTGACTTTGATGCTTAATCTTTTAACATTTTTTTCAAGCATTTTCTCATAAAAGTATTTAATTTACAAATAAAATTTTCGCACATGAAAAATTGTCAAGTTAATTTTTTTTTTCATTTAATTTAAAAAAACATGCACAGAGCTTTGCATCTTTATGAGACCCAAAAAAAATCCCTACAACATAAAATCAGTGACATATAAACCTGAATATCACCTGCATTTCTCTGATAAAAGCTTAGAGGGCCAGGGGTAGCTCAGTGGTTAAGGCATTGGACTACGGTTCGGAAGATCCCAGGTTCAATCCCCACAACCACCAAGTTGTCACTGTTGGGCCCTTGAGCAAGGCCCTTAACCCTCAACTAAAAATGTAAGTCGCTCTGGATAAGGGCATCTGCCAAATGCCTAAATGTAATGTAAATGCATGTGCATAAGTCCTTTCACTTCAACACAGTCTGCAGTGCACCATTTTATTATGTGTTCCTTTAAAGAATTACCACATTTCGGGTGAGCAGGTTCAGATTTTTGGGGGTAAAGTCTTATATTCTACTAGTCGGCAAAACTGGAGATGAAAGTGAACATGAAGCGATGCATCAATGCACACCACGAAAGTTGGAATATTTACATAATCAATTACATCAACATGTCAGTGCAGCCCTAGAGAAAACTGGCAAAAATTTAAAAATGATCATACCTTGTTTTGTTTTCATTAAATGTCCTAGAAAAATAAAGGAAACCCTTTTATATGCACTGCGTTTAGAAAGAAGGACACGCACACATAGTCATGTAACATTTAAAGACACTGCCTGACCGTCGCAAATTATTCTGCTACACATTTTACTTAGATAGATTCGTAACAAACGTCTGCTTGCAAAAACCCCACAGCACTGGATATCAGTCGGCTACAGCACTTTGGCGGAAACTCACACACACGTTAACAAGCAGTCATAAAAGAGCAAAACATAAACACAGTTGGCTTATAGGCAATTCAGAACAACTTAGAAGAAATTAATATTGTGTTGTTTAAAATGACACACAATGGTAAAAAAAAAAATTTTTTTGATCACTGTAGTAGTTTACCCACTTACAAAGAAATGAAGGGTCTATAATTTTTATCATAGGTTTATTGTAAAGGATTGAGAAAGAATATGGCCCAAAATTCCAGGCAAAGCACATGATACTGTACAAATATTAGAAATTGATTTGCATTTCATTGGGAAAAATAAGTATTTGATCCGCAAGCGAGTACTTGATGAAGAAAAGAAGGTGGCTTAAGTTGATACAGTAAGTTGGATCTCAAATTATAGTCAGTACAGCCTAATGCCATTACCTCACGTTAATGTTAGCACCAGGTAACCCATCTCTGTTTATAGAGACAGGTAGCAATGTAGCACAACCAGATCGTACCATAACAAACATTATTTGTTTGAAT
>JAOVVA010115665.1:0-11406 GCA_028565275.1 Leiocassis micropogon | reverse complement strand
TATATATAAATTAAACCGACCTTACAATGTATTTAGTGTTAATTTAATGTTTTTTCCCCCCTATCTTACTTTCTTGGAAATATAAATAATTAACATACCCTGCAGTCTTTCCATATGTAGGGAAATCGATATCTTGGGTGTCAGGAGTGCCCTGTGTGTGCTTTACTATCTAGTGGCGAAGCTTCAGCAAACTGGATTAGTGACAGAAATATCCGAGACGTTATTCCCCAGCCTGGGATTACACAGCACAGACTTGACTGACTGTTAAAGTACTTTAAGACAAATTTTTTATTTTTTTTTACCCCAGTAGCACTAATAATCAAAACAAAGTTGACTCTCCGAGCTCCGCAGTGACATGGATCAGGAAGTTTTAAACTGTTTGCAGTCACAGAGACATTTAGATGTAAATGTATTAATCTCCACTCACGTTCCTGAGTAGAGTACAGATCTAATCTATTTCATTAACGTTTTTAGACCCCGAGAGCTTTTTATACCTGAATGTTCTACAGACAGAACATGTTAGATCCGAGTTGTCATTATTTATTTGGTTGATCCACGGATGGCGGCACATCAGGTGACAGATGATCCCCACTCTGGAGATATATCTGTCATTTATGTGGCTCTTACTTAAGGGGTCGGGTTGCTAACATTATGGGGTAATGGGGTATGTTTTTGCAGGAAACTGGAGTACTCGGAGGAAACTCACCAAGCTCGGGGAAAAACATGCACACAAACTTGAGGCGGGAATAGAACCCTGACCGTGGAGATGCATGGTGACAGTGCTAACCACTTGACCCCTATTCATTCACATATTAATTACTGTTGAGTCACCAACATTTGGATCAAACCCAATACGCTTTAAAGAGCTACTAACTCTCCAAATTCAGTTATAAATCTAACTTTAATTACTGAGCACAATCCAACTCAATTCAGTATTAGGGACATGATTTTAAATGTGTGTAGGAGCCCAAAATTTGGGCTATAAGTAGTCATAAGGCTTTTTGGTACTTCTGAACACATGTTTATGAAAATAGTCATCAGATGCCAGCAGATGTTATTTAATGATCCAGATAAAAAGGTTAAACAAATTTATTAATGTAAGAACCTAAATGTTATAAAAAATAGTAACACTCCGTTCTCACCTTAAGGGTGATTATGATGAACAAGGTTTGCATTTTAGAAAAATCTTTTTACCATTTTCATCAAATTATCTTGCAGTTTATCACAGAGTGTTAAGGCTCAGAGTTACTGATCAGAAGGGTGGTGGCTCAAGCCCAGATCTGCCAGATTGCTGCTGTTGGAGCAAGGCCCTTAACCCTGTCTCCTCTAGGGGCACTAAATAATGGCTGACCCTGGGCTCTAACCACAGCCTACTAAAAAGCTGGGACATGTGAAGAATAAAGTATTTTCTGTGCAGTAATGTATGTGAGACAAAGGCTGAACTTTAAAAAAAAAAAAAAAGATTATTGTCCTGTCACAGCTTTTCCCAGAGTGTTTTATGTCTCACAGTGATTTAGACAATTTTTTATTAAAATCTCAGCGTGTGCCGGCTGCTGTATACTTTTCTAAAAGAAGAGAGGCACAACTCATGGTGCAGCTACATATGTGTTAGTGGCAATGTCTAAACATAAAAGAAATGTGGTAATAAATGAAGAAAAAAAAAATAGTGTCACCTCTAGCTCATGCCAAAGAATGTTCCTGTTTATGCTGTACTGTTTTTTACACTGATTGATGATGTAAGCAGAACACTGCAATCTTCTTTAATTGCACAACTACTGTCCAGCCAGGTATATTAATTTAGCAGAGAAATAAAAACTGAGCTGATCAGAATGCATGTGAATTATTGATGTGATAATCTACAAGATAATTTGATGAAAGCGGTAAATATTTTTGTAAAATGGGCGCATTTTTCATCATTTGCCATCATGCTCAGTGCCTTTATTAGTCATGCCTCAAAACTACAGAGAAAGCTGAGAACGAAAAGTACTCTATAATAAAAGTAAAAGGTATATAAATAAAAAAAAGAAAACGATATTAGAAATTTGCCATCCTTTCAATGTGTAATTATGTCATGCCATTTTATTCTTTAGGCACTTTGTCCTGTGTTGTTTATCATTTAAGAGCGTATTTATCTGTTACTTTTATCTTTTGGTGTGAAGGTTTTTCTTGCTACTTCCTGTGCTAGCAGGTATGCACTTTTTTTCTAGTTGGAAGGAAGTTGTGGGGTATAATTTCACAGTTTAGATATGTTTGACCAGCGTAAGAAAGCCATCCTGTAAACACGATTACTTGGGCAGAATGATGACCAAGACAGAAATAGAAAAAAAATCTGACCATCCCATGCTTAGGATAGCCAGAATTGTTTTGGCCAAGTGTTGGTTTTAATACCAGCTGGTAAAAAGTGAACAAGTGCTGTACAGAGATAATGCTGAACGAAGTTCTTTTGCAAAATGTAAAAACTTTGTTTCAGTAGAGTGTTGTGAAAGTGAAATGTACTGAAATGAAATTCGGCACATCTGCATTCACAGAGCCTTAACAGGAATTTCTGTATAAAGCCTAAGAAAGCCTTACCATCACCAGTGAGGCCACGATGACACACACACCACACACAGCAAACACGCCTACCACATTCAGAGACTTGGTCAAATGTCAAGCCAATATAAAAAAGGAGAAATGCTTTCTGCATGCCAACTTTCTAACAAATTGTATGTCTGCTAGGGTGATAGTTTGCAGTTAAGCATGCAGTAATGTTTTAGTATTTATATTGCTATTATTTGATAATGTGGTCTGAAATAAACAAGGGCTGCTACTAGTGTTTTTGTATATTTAACTAATTTAGGTTTATGATTTAAAGTTAATCTTGCCATAGTTATTGTCACATTATCCAGTCTCCCCAAAATGAGGATGAGTTCCTTTTAAGGTCCTTTTGCTTCCTCATGTTGTCTCAGGGGGATTTTTATTATTTAAATTAATAAAGTTATAAATGAATACGTTTTCTTATGTGTATATGACCTCTGATATCTCTCTCTCTCTCTCTCTCTCTCTCATATATGTAAAATGCATAGTACCATGGGATATGAAGAATTACAAAGCTTATTTCTATTTATTTCTTATTTATTTGCCTCAGATTATTTGTTAATCTTTCTGTAAAAGTTGTGTGAACTAAACGTTTTCAGATTTAAAGACATTTCGGATGAGGTACTTGTGCATACGTTGATCAAGTATAAAGTGGAAAGCTTGTTCATTTGCATTTAGTGATTTCCATAAAACTTTGTAAAAGGCAAGCACACTGAGGACTGGGAGACGAGATGACTACAAAACAGTGAAATAAAAGTCAGAATGACAAAAGTGGAGTTTATTTTCACTCACGTTTGTTCAATAAAAAAATCATTTAGCAGTGCAGAAGCACCTGAAACGACCCAAAGCAGGATATGTGTTAGCGCAAACAGGGGTAAAAAAAAAAATTGACACTGTACCCAGGTGGTCCTGCAAATGGAGCATGACTCACAGGAGAAACCGCGCTTGTAATAATTTGTCTCTCAGCCACCATGCTGGATGTTTTAATAGAAGATTCCGTGGTGAATGGAAATGCTTTATACACCAAATTTCATCCTTCAAAAAAAAAAAAAAAAAAATCATACCAGGCTTTAAACATTCTTTCCTTCACAAGTGCTAAATTGTCTATGGATTATAGATGGCCGGGTGTGTGCAGACAGGACGGCCTGTCTTCTGTTTATATAGTGCCATTTCTAGGTTATAACCTGATTGAATGACAAATTTTATATGTCTTTATTTATGGGTTTATGTTTGCTTGGTGTCTTAATTTTTTAATTCTCCCTCAAGTAATGCTAGTAATCTAAAGTTAGTTTAGAAAAAATAAAAGCACTTAATGGTATTCTTAAGGCGTGCCTCTCTACTTTATCAGCCATCACTGTGTAGGTCAGAGGATGAGATTGGCGCGTGAGATTGAGATTGGCGCACAAGGAGATTTCAGGGGAGACAGACGGCACTGATGACGTCGCGTCTACCTCCTTTTTTTGATTGTCTTCCATGTCTGATTCGATCCCCCCCTGAGTACAGCGTACTGTGCTCGGGTCAACCTTTTCCGGTGGACTTGGAACGGTTCTCAAGCGTGAAACGCCTGTGTTTTCATCAATCAAAGTGAACCAGACTCCGGGTTTAAGTGTACTTTGAAACGATCCCAGGGCCCTAATGTAAAAACACCCTTAATATCCGTTTTGGTGACCTGGTTTGGGGATGTCAGGAGACTCGGACACATTTTTGTTAATTACTGTGGATGGGGCACCTGCAAAATTCTAATGATAATTAAAGTTTAGGAATTTCAGCCTAATACCCCTTTTTAAATAAATCCTTTCAATCCAGCTTGATAAAAACCCAGTGTTTGCCACCGGACTGTGGTAAATGACCTGTCTTCCTTTATAATGAAGAAATTTAGCTGTAGGTCAGTAGAGTACAAGTTTTAAGGGCTTTAGGTTATCCTATCTATAGATTAAGGCAGATTATTAAGAAATTATTTATAGAAACTGGTTTAGCTAATAATCTTGCTGCTTTTACGGTTACAGTTCAGTGTAGCTTTAGAGTAAAGGTTGTTCAGTTGTCTTTTCATATTAATTAAAGTACATGTCATTGTCTCTTCATGCCTCTACGACACTCTTTCACTTCATCGAATTATCACATGAATTAGATTTCTGGTATGACACTGCTTTAGAGGTAGAATAGAGTAGAGAAGTGAAATATGCCAGAAATAGAGACAGCATGAGTGACTTTCAGGTGGTAAGTAGCGTCACGCTGATGTTTTCATTATGTTGACACCACAGTGGGAAATTGTGTTCTTCATTCTCTCTTTTAGCATCGTGCAGTCTTTCACGCTGTTGCTTCACAATCGGTGTTGATTGTGTGCATCTTCTTGTTGTCTTGTGTAAGTGAAACACTTTTTTTTTTTTTAATGACCAAAAATATCAAATATCAAAAATATCAAATATCAAATATCAAAAAACAGTAATCAAATGTCTTTATTTTTTCTGACATGATTGCTTAAGTAAAATAATAGTTGGTGTCATGATGTAATGGTGTAAAACAATATGGTGATGTATGGATAAATTTTTGATACAGGGAAAATAAGCACTGCACGAATAATCACCTTGGGTTTCTCTTTTTAGTTGAAATTTAGTACAATAATTGAAAGTTAATAATGTGATGAGTTTTGACATAGCATTTAGAACAAGAAACAAAAGCTGTCACTGGTGTAATTGACGAAGTGGGAAAATTTATTAATTAATATATATTTTTTGTTAGCTTGTCGCACAGCTCTTTGTGGCCCTGGATGGGTTTTTAAATCTTGAACTGTATGATTCTGCAGTAATTTCCTGAGTAAGGGTAAAATTAGTGAGGAGCTGTTGTCGAATTTGCTGTACATACATACTTTTGAGTGCGACTTTGTGCGCTCATCTAGTTTTAGAGGCAAAACAGAAGAACAAAGCTGATTTGTCTGTAATTGAGCACGTTGTAAAGCTCTTTCAAAATGACTCGCTTGCTGTCAACGTTGCTAATACGTTACTAATAAATTGCAGTGCTTCTGTACACCAGGCTTTAAAGATGTATTTAACTTTTAGGGAGAATGACACACGCAGCATACTTTTTCGGATTGGTATGAAACAAATATGATGCAAAAATATACAAGTAAATTTCTTGTTTTAAATTTATGTAATTTTTGTTTAAAAATGTGCATGCAGCATTTATGTGAAAACAAAGTTTTCAGAATGTTAATTCATGCAAAGTACATAAAAATAATTTACCCCTTTTTATCCAAAGTGAATCAAGTGCGAGTGGAAGTCTGGTGCTAGTGCCAGTTAAGAGCTAGAGCAATAGCAAACTGCTTAAGAATTGACTGTTTTTTCATGGGGTAGAGAGACACGTCATTATGTCACTGTATGCATCTGTGTACTGTATGTCTCTACTTTCCCAGCAATGCTAACGGCAAAAAAAAGGTAGCTCCAAGCAGAACAATGGCGAACTTCAACATGGCTTTGCAAGCAGTTCTCCTGACTTTATCGTTACTAAAAACCATTTGAGCTGCCCATGGCATATTGAGTTTATTTTGTTAGAGATTGGCCACGATGATCCTGTCCTCCAGCCCCTGTCGTAAGTGGCTTTTTGTTCTACCCCAGCAAAGTGTTGGTGTCACCAGCGAACTGTTTTTTTCTGTCTGAAAACGTATGAAATGGTTCGAAATTGGGACCTGCCTCGATGGAAACGGGGAAATTGATGGAAAAACAAGTTCAACTATCAAATAAACTTACAGTGCTCTATAACAGTATTATTGTCAACCATGTAAACATACCAAGCAGGAAATATTTTGTCACCCTTTCTTGTTAGATTTCACACCCATTTAATTTGTCGCCATCTTTCAAACTGCTGTCTTCTGTGAACTTTACTGTTATTAAAGGGGTTCATATATTTTTTGCAGAATCTTTTGCTGTTTGCTTAGGTCTCTTTCTTTCTCACGTTATGAAACATTTAGTCTTATTTTAATGCGTGTATTTTGGGGAATTTATGTAATACACATTGTTTTAACTAAACAACACATTTAAAGTGGCATATTTAATGTGGGGAAAAATATAAGCTGAGTACATATTTAAAGGGTTCCTGCTTGCTGCTCATAACAGCCCTCGTAATTTACCAGTATGCTAATGTATCTGGTTAAAGAAAATCCAAATGCTCGGGAGAAGCATTTTTAACCCAAGCAGCACATCCTGATGTGACATAAAGATTTAGAGTGAGTAGCTTTTCATTTCATAAAAAAGATGCTAATGTATTTGCGCAGGATCTAATTATTGGCCGTAACTAAAGAGTTATGGAATTGGGGTAAGAGTTGTCCAGCATATTATTAAAATCTGGAAGGACAGTGCCGAACCCCGAACTTTGTGGAAAAAATGAGACAGTGATTGTACATCACTTACATGCTTGGTGAAGTTTTTTTATAAAAATCGACAGAAGAAATTTCAGCTACATGTATGTTTGATAGTAAAAGTAAGAGCATTTTCTCACACGCTATGTGATGAGAACTCATAGGATTAGGACTAAACAGCTGTCTGCCCGTAAGAACTCCATAAGAACTTTTTTAAAAATTTGCTCGGGAACTAGGGAATAATGAGATAAAAAATGTAAGTCGGTCTGGAAAAAGGCGTCTGCCCAATGCCTAAATGATTGCTTATTGCCTGGGCAGTGTACAGTTTGGCATTCGGTAGACTGGTAATGCATTAAATTTTAATGTTTATAAAGTAAAGGTACTATATTTTTAACATTGAATATTAAAGCTGTTTAAAATTAAATACCTAAGTGTTTTCTTTAGTGCAAAAGGATTATAAGAGATGGCTTATAGGCTTAAAAGCTACCATGGCAGTGATTTAATAAAACAGAAAGTAGCAGTAGTGCTTTACCTTTTATCCTCAAACATGCAGGTGAAACGTTTCATAACCGTCATCTCACAGCCTGTTTTTGATATGTAAAATGCCAAAGTAGACCTTATCTCAATGTTGGTTTAGTTCAACAGGATGTGTGTGTGTGTGTGTGTGTGTGTGTGGCCCACATAGTGTGAATATGTGCAAAACCATAAATGATCTAAATTTCTGATCGTAAAGCTCAGCCTTAGCATTACTTTATTTAGAAATGTTATTTTTGTCTCTCTGATATATTGGTTAAAAACATACTGTAGCACTGCTGTTGCAAAGCATGCTGAAGGCATCATTCATCAATGTTGTGGGATGGATTCTTTAAACCAGTGCAACTAACAACCCCAAGGATCTGTTATTAATAGGGTTGGGTATTGTTTGGGTATTTTGCTGGTGCCAAATCAATACTTTTAAAATGGTACCAGTGCCTAAACAGTGCCAAAAACCGATACTTAAAAAAACTAAAAATTACTAAAATTTAAAGGACAGCTTTTTATTAAAAAAAAAAAAAGTTTAAAGTGTGTGTGTGTGTGTGTGCGCGCGCTACTTTATTGGCATTCTTGGTGTGCTACAAACCAGCTTCAAATTTCAGCAATTCTTTTCCAGAAATATGACCATCTTTGCCTTATCTGGCAAAATATGAGACTTTGCCTGACTTTGGTCTGACTGGGGCCAGGGACTCCCACATACCAGCTAAAGTCCGGAAGCTGTTAAAAAACAGAGCACCCCTCTGCTTTTAACTTCATCCTGTTTATCCTCACATGTTTCATTAGGCTTGACATGTTTCTTGCTTTTGACACAATTGTTGAAGGATATTTGCTGCGTATCATGGTGTTGGAATCCTTTATTGTGATGTACAGTACAGCTACACTTTAGAACGTTTAGCTTTCAACATTTTAATTTAAGTTAAGCTAACGCTACCTACTGCTGTCGGAGCAAGTGTAATTACTGCATTTACATGATCATCGGATGGTCTGTTAGGTCAGAATGTGAAAACAACATGGACATGCGTTACTACAAAGAATAGTTGTATTTGTATTATTAGAGCTTTCCGACGTTCACATGCATTTTCTCAGTCAGGAAATTTAAAATCTGTGTTCTAATTCGGTTCTAGTATATATTGGTTATATACATTAGGCCATATTGACACCCGGTTTCGGTACCCAACCCTAGTGACTATAGTCATATGATTCATGCGTTATTTTATTTAGTTACATTAGTGGACATTTCTACCCCCTGTTATTGAAGTTATTATATTTATAATTGGGTTCTTGTAGTTATTAACCTGTTTGGCTAAATCACTGATTTAATCCAAGGAAGGCAGCTTCATGTCTATTTAAACTTAATGTTTTCGGTCAGTAAAAAGTTCAGGAATAAAAAGTTGTGTGCCATTATTAAATAGGCAAAATAATTATAGCATACATTTAAATGATGTACAGGAAGTAGACCCAGGCTGTACTCAGGGGTGTGTGTGGAATTGATTTCTCTGTTAAAGGGGACTCCGACTATAAGGTTTAAGAACCCCCGATTTAAATATTTATTTAACTAATTAATTCCTTTGTTCATTTATTCATTTAGCCTTTTTTCATTTAATGATTACATGTTATATGTAAGCAATTATATTATACACTTTGTGGGAACATCTGTACACTGTTACATTTTTTTTTTTAAATTCCAGCTGCAGTACGTTCAGATACATCACAATGGTGAAAACTGATTTTTCCAATGACATGATTACTGATGCCAGTATATGATCAGGTATACTCAGAATGGTGCAATAAAGAAAATGAGGCACACAGGTATAGTTGGGTTAGAATTTGTTGTCAACACCATGAATTCATGGACTTAGTTGTGTCAACAGTATTTGCTGGTCGAGGTGGTGTGATGGTGTGGGGAATGTTTTTTGGCACACTTTGTGCCTGTTAATATTGGTCATTTCTTGAATGCCTTGAGTATGAGTGCTGTGGCCAACCACATGCCTCCCTTCATGACCACAGTTTCCCATCTTCTAATGGCTAGTTCCAGGACAAGTGTGTATCAGGCCACAAATCAAAGTCATTCTAGTCTAGTTTCATAAACATGACAAAGAGTTTAGTGTTCTTTAATAGACTTTTCAGTCACAGGATCTGTATATAATAGAACACAGTTGGGATATGATGGGACATCATGAAAGTGCACCTGAAAAAATTAGCAGTCAACATGGAGCAGAATCTCACAGCGAGTATTAGTGTTCATAATTACATGCTTAGTGAGTGTTGAGTGTCTACATACAGCATATGCTAGGTGTCATTTGTTTTTATGAGGCAGGTATACTTTATCAGTTTTTGGACATTAACTTGGGTCATTTTCACATTAGGACTCGCGTAATGTCAGATTTATTGTAGTCAGTGAGAACACAATCGTTCTGCACTTAGGAATCGTGCCCGAGTCAGTTTAAAGAGATGGACTAGGGCACAGTACACAGTACTCGGGCATGGATTGAATCAGATATGGAAGCCAATCGTACTTGAGAAAAGAAGTAGACCACTGTTGAGATGCGACATTATCAGTGCCCTCTGCCTCCTCTGAAGTCGCCAACGAAATCTCCCTGTACATGTTAGTTATCCTCTGACTTACACAGCCATGGCTCAGAAAGTGGGAATGCTCGCAAGAGCGACATTTTTCCAGAGATACCAATAATATTAGGCATAACTGGAAGATTAACATTCTTCCTCTTTTGTGTTTAATTGCGGCTCACAAACCAAGTTGGTGCCTACTACCACCTGCTGTACCGGAGAGTGCAAATACACAAGTGTTCTCAAGAACGGAGAGTAAAAAACAATATGAACGCCGGACAGTTTGGGAGCAGGTAGGGGGAACAGCCATTGCTGGGCACAGTACATGTCAATTGTGCCTAATGTGAAAAAGGTCGTCAAAATGTTGCTGACCAAGTTGGTAATGGGTTTAGAGATAAGTAGAGCTGTAGTGGTAGTGTTCTTCTCAGTTGTGTTATATAATCTATGTTAAAGCTGTCGAGTAGTTCTTGGTTGCAAACAGTCAGCCAATTAGATACAATTAGCCAATTATTGTTTTTTTGGATGTCGATTTTTGCTCCACCCATATTCCAGCGAATACCTTTAGGCAGATACAGTAGCTGTCTTAACTTGTTTTCAGTATGGTTTCTTGCTGTTGTGTTCTGTCATGTTTTATTCCTTGCTTAGGTAGTTCATAATGTATGTGTTGTAGTGACAGTAAATGTACTTTGATTTTGAAAATTGAGGTCAATAAAATAAATATTTTTAGCAGTGTGTTTTTGTATTCCTTTCAGCTCCTAACATATTTGAGATTTGTGGATTGTGTTACCTGGCTCAGGTGTGTTTGGAGGAGTTGGTATAGAATGAACATATGACCTGAATGGGAGATGGCACTCCCCTGTTTAAATTTTTCCCTTTGTGCTTGGGACACGCATGCCTAGTTGACTTACCTGTGAACTATGCAAGCTTTTACTGAGCTGTCTGAATAAACAAAAGGCCATTGTGCTTTTTTTTTTTTGTTTCAAGAAAGTAGCTCATATTTAATGTGACAATATTGCTGTGTATCCTAACTGTTTGTCGCTGTGATGCATAAGTGTAAGAAATGCTTGCTACTAGGGCTGCAACAACGAATCGATAAAATCGATAAAAATCGATTACTAAAAGTGCTGGCAACGAATTTCATAATCGATTCGTTATGTCGCGCGACGCGGAGACATTTGATAATTTTTTTTATTTTTATTTTTTATATTTTTTTGTTTTTTTTTTCCAATTTTCTCCCCAATATTAGTCGTAGCCAATTCCTCCCCGTCACTAGGGGCTCCCACATTAAGGCTACCACTACCGCTCAGTCGGGAGGGCGAAGACTATCCCGTGTTTCCTCCGAACCGCGTGACGTCAGCCGACCGCATCTTTTCGAACTG
>JAOVVA010115654.1:5000-11407 GCA_028565275.1 Leiocassis micropogon | reverse complement strand
GAGAGCTGATTGGCCGAGCTCTCTCAGAGGGGAGGGATGAGAGGTACTTAGTGCTCCCACATTAATCACGGCGCTACGGCCAATCAGGGGCGTCTGTGAGCCCACGCAAGCGGAGGGAGCGGATAGCGCTGTCCTCCGAGTGTGTGACTCCGCCCCCAACGGTGCGCGAGCGAGCAGTTCGAAAAGATGCGGTCGGCTGGTGTCACGTGGTTCGAAGGAAACACGTGATAGTCTTCGGCCCTCCCGACTGAGTGGTAGTAGTAGCCTCAATGTGGAGCCCCCTAGTGACGGGGAGGAATTGGACACGACTAAATTAGGGAGAAAATCGGGAAAAAAAAAAAAAAAAGAACTGAAATTTTGCAAGAAAATTTCCTCAGCATATGAAGCATTTTTGGCATACGCACTCCGGAAAGGTGGCGCGTACGTCCAGGAGCCATTTATATATTTGTCTTTCTTCTACATATCACCACAGATCCCAACACCGCTATACATGAATTGCTAAACAAAAGAAACATGATACGTAACTGAATAAATATTTACTTTTTTCGATATCTACTGGCCAATCATGGACATCTGTGAGCTTGTGTTTATGTCAAACAATGATTATTGTAAACAATACAATTAATTATTCAAAAACAAAATGAAGAATATAAATACGTATCAAACGGATATAAAGTGTCTGTACCGTAGACCAGAGTGTGAGCCGAGGTCGTGAGAGCGTTGTTGTTGTTCAGGAGGCGGAGCTTGCTAGGTTTTTCCTTAGAAATCAGCGCAGCACATTTTCAAGTGAGCCGCTTCAAAAAAGGACAAAACACCAGCCACGTCCCCTAAACACCTCCATGTAGCCCCGCCCCTAATCATAACATTCCCTGTCATTTTTGAGGTGAAATCCAGTTAATTGTTTCAGTTTTGTAAGCAAGAGATGTGTTTTGTGTTGTGTTGTGTTGTGTTGTATGAGGTGGTGTGTATGTGTGTGTGTGTGTGTGTGTGTGTGCGCGTGTGTTCTGTTATTCTGTGATATAAATAGTCATTGCTCTAAAACAGAAATTGAATTATTAATGATTCATAGGGAGAGAGTCTTAATTATGAAGATGCACTCAGGCAACATCAGACGCTCCGTCTGTCTCACTGTCTGTCTGTCTGTCTCTCAATCTGACCGTCCCTCACTCTCTGTCTGTCTGTCTGTCTGTCTGTCTCTCAATCTGACCGTCTCTCACAGTCTGTCTGTCTCTCAATCTGACCGTCCCTCACTGACTGTCTGTCTCTCTTTCTGCCTGTCTGTCTCTCACTGTTTCTGTCTGTCAGCCGGTCTTTCTCTTACAATCTGTCCCTCACTGCCTGTATGTGTCTCACTGTCTGCCTGTCTGTCTCTCACTGTTTCTCTCTGTCCGCCGGTCTTTCTCTCACAATCTGTCCCTCACTGCCTGTATGTGTCTCACTGTCTGCCTGTCTGTCTCTCACTGTTTCTGTCTGTCCGCCGGTCTTTCTCTCACAATCTGTCCCTCACTGCCTGTATGTGTCTCACTGTCTGCCTGTCTGTCTCTCACTGTCTGTTTGTATGTCTCTGACTGTCTGTCTGCTTGTCCATCTCTCATTGTCTCCCTCACTGTCTGTCTGTCCACCTGTCTCTCACAGTCTCTCTCATTGTCTGTCTGTCTCTCACTGTCTGTCTGTTTGTCTTTTACTATCTATCAGTCCATCTCTCTCTTTCAATGACTTTTCTTTCTCTCCTTCTCTCTCTCTCTTTCCCTCCCTCTCTCGCTTTCACTCTAAGGAGATATTTTTTTCTCTTCTCCCTCTTTCTCCCTTCTTTCACTCTCTTTATATGTCTCACTCTTTATATTTTTCTTAAACTCTCTTTCTCTCTCTCTCTCTCTTTTATTTTCAGGTTTGTGTGTGTGTGTGTGTGTGTGTGTGTGCCATTACGGAACAGAACAAAGTGGCTTTGAAGCGTCTCTGTGTTTCTGCTTCTTTGTACTTCACACGTCTTCTGTGCTTTTATAGAATAAACCTCTCTGGGACGGCCGCGCCAATTACTCTCTCCTTCTGTCTCCTCCATCTCTCTTTCTCTCTCTTTCTGTCTCCTGTCTCTCTCTATATTTCTATTTTCTCTCGTGTCCTTTTTATCCCCAGCTCGAGTCCAGTGTGAGTAAACACTGACAGTGCGGTGTGTTTGGCAGCGAGGCGATGTCTGTGCACCTAACAAACACAGAGCGAGACATATGTATCAGAGCGGGACAAATGAAGTGAGACACGCAGGAATAATAAACCACTGCTACTGAACTAAGAGAGAGAGGGAGAGAGAGAGAGAAAGAGAAGCTAAAGGGAAGCTAAAGGGAAGAGAGAGGCATGGAGAGACACGGGGAGACGGATAGAGAGAGAGAATCAGATACGACAGATAGGTTTCTGTCTTACAAGACAGGAAGACAGATAGGTAGAGAGAGAGAAAGAGAAACACACATGGAGAGAGGGAGAGAGAATATTAAAATCATTGACAGAGAAAAAGAGAAAGGAAACAGAGTGAAAAGAAAAACAAACAGGTGAAAAAGAGGCAGAAATAACAGAGAGAGACAGAGAGATAGAAAGAGATAGAAAGAAAGGGCGATTAAAGGAGGGTGAGAGTCAAGAAGAGAGCCAGCAGAAATAGAAACAGAGAGAGAGAGATAAAGAGAGACAAAGACATGAAGAAAGGTGGGCAGAAAGAGAGAGTTGAAATGAAGGGACGAGAGGGATAAAGAGAGACAACAAAGAGAGAGAGATGGATGGAGTGCGTGAGAAAAACGTAGGGGACAATAAAGGCAGGAAAAAGAAAGTGTGATCGTGAGAGACAAAGGGACACAAAAGGGAAGAGTGAAATGGAGGCAGAGTGGAAGACTGACAGTGTGTGTGTGTGTGTGTGTGTGTGTGTGTGTGTGTGTGTGTGTGTGTGGTTAGTCAGTAAGGAGACGTGGCGTGTCGTCCGCACTGGAGAAGAAACGATGTGGTCAGTTTTCTGAAATTGGATTCGTGCACACGGAGTAGCGGCTTCCTGATGATAAATCGGAAAACTGTCTGTCTGTGTGTACATGAACATGTAGAGTACTCCACATCAGTGTGTGTGTGTGTGTGTGTGTGTGTGTGTGTTGTGGTCAGGTCTATTTCCCTGGCAAATTAAAATCATCAGCTCCTGAGAAGAGACATATTGGGGTCTCTGAATGTGTGTGTGTGTGTGTGTGTGTGTGTGTGTGTGTGTGTGTGTGTGTTAATGCTAGAACAGTTACGTAGAAATGTAAGTGCGGGTCCGCAGTTGGCTCCTGAACACACACACTTTCCTTGTTTTGTATTCTGCAAAAGTCACGTTAATGAGAAAGTCCCAGACCTCGTTAGTGATTTACAAGTCGTATTAGCCGTATCTGCGCCTGCACACGGGAATGTTCCGGTACATTCAGATGAAGCTCCAACTTAAACTCGGTTTGTTCCGGCTTGTTAACCTCCCAAAGTGCGATTACTTCTAGATAAAAGAAAAAAACTGTTTAAATCGTCCTCCATGATGAACAAATACAGAGCTGCAAACTAAACGCATTAGGTAGCATGTTCAGATGCTGGGTAGAATGTTTCGATGACATGTTTTGAAAATAGGTAGCATGTTTTGATAACGGTCACATGTTTTCATGATCGGTAGCATGCTTTGATAATATGTAGCAAGTTTCGATGATGGGTAGCATGCTTTGATGCGTAGCACAGTTTGATGGCAGTAGAATGTGTTGATGGTAGGTAGCGTGTTTTGATCATACTGTAGTTTTCAGGTGTGGAAGCAGGGTCAGAATGAACCGAATTGCCTTTAGTTTGCATTTCTTTGCGACGCCTATACCCCTTTTTAACTGTTGCCTTTCAACATTACTCTTACCCTACTCCCCCACCTTCACATGACACGTAGCATGCTTCCATGGCATGCTTTGAAAATAGGTAGCATGTTTTGATTAGGGTCACATGTTTTCATGTGTTGAAACGTGCTACCCAATATCAAAACATGCTGTCTATCCTCAAAATGTATCATCAAAACATGCCATCAAAACTGTGCTACACATCAATGCATGCTACCTATCACCGAAAGTTGCTACCTATCATCAAAGCATGCTACCTATCATGAAAACATGTGACCCTATTCAAAACATGCTACCTATTTTCAAAGCATGCCATCGAAGCATGCTACGTGTCATCTGAACGTGCTACCTAATGTATTCCATTTGCATCACAACTTTTTGGTTTTTCAACATGTCAGCACTGTTTTTTATACAAAAACACATGTTTGCTTTAGATTCTTCAATTTTTTGTTTATTTACAGTTAATTGATGGCGTTGCGTGCCACCAATCTCATTCCATATTCGAACACTAATAAAATTGCTACGGATCTATCTTTTCCTTGTGTTGAAACATGCTATTTATTATTTTTAAAAATTATTATCAAAACATACTAATTAATACACTTAACCATGAAAAACACACGTTTTTTTTTTTTTTTGGTTTAGCCGCACAACGCAAAAGTTTGCTGATAGTTTGTGACCTCTCAAAGCAACTTATTTGCATTTTAGCTTTTGATTCGACCAAATAATGCTTTCGTTTTGTGCGAATTTTGCGAAATTTAGATAGAAAGATAGATGGATGGAGTACTTTATTAATCTGAAAGGGAAATTGTAATGTTACAGTAGCCAGTTTACCGATTATACAACAAGATACAAACACCATAGTGTAGAAGAATATTAATACTAGGTTAAAATAGAAAAATATTATCTCATATTATAATTTTTTTGCGCATGAAAGCCGGAGGTTTCCGAGTTGGCCATGTGGATACGAAGTCTGAGCGGATGGAGTTGTGAGCAGCGGTGCGGTTTTCTCCAGATGAGCCGGTGATCAGGGACGAGTGATGACCAGACTCGGGCCGGGAGGTCTGTTAGGATCATTTTACAACCTTGAAATCTTTTATGCTGGAAGTCTCTCCGTCTGCTTTTTAATGGTTTGTAAACACTCGTGTCGGGTCTGTTAAACTCCTGCGTTCCTGAAAAACGTTTCGAGAATGTGGCACTTTGTTATCTCAGAGGGAGAAAGAGAGAGAGAGAGAGAGAGAGAGAGGTATAAACAAATACCCCGCTGTTGATGGAAGACTTGCAGAGTTGTCCTGAAGAATGAGCCGTTTCTCCGGCGGTCCCCTGGGAACTCGGGCTGAGTAAAGGCGCTAAAGCTAAAGCTCTCCTGAGCGTCATTATTAACCGCCTCGTTATTGTGAGTGATGATGGACTGACATTAACGGCCGAACACAGAGCGCGACACAACACTAGAAAGCCTGCTTATCTGCCCCCCGGCAGGGCAGCACACGGGCACGGGGCCAGCGGGGGACTTATCGCACCCGCGTCAGCTTCCCTTCCCCGCTTCCCTCGGAGGGATTCGTCCCTGCTGCTCCCTCCGATTCGAGGAGCTTCCTGTGCTGTAGAGACCAGAGCTCTCAGAGCTCTCAGAACCATGCTTACCCAGAATTCATAGCTTTTCACTCGTCTTTATTAAAGAACACAAGAGTTTTTTATCCTTTTTAAGGTTCAAGAATTGTATTTTTATCGTAACAATGTTGCGGAACATCAATGAAACACGTTCTCACGTACGATATAGCAGCGATAAACACGTACGTTCGCCTCCGTTCATGTGGTTCAACTTAAGGCACTGAAACTGGAGACTCCTTCCAGAACTGTTAAATAAACTTCACTTTACAGGAGACTTCACTGTGTGTGTGTGTGTGTGTGTGTGTGTGTGAGAGAGAGAGACGCTTAGCTCGTATCAAAGGTCCTTGCAGTGATCACTTTAAATGGTTTTCTTGATCATGATTGTGTGTGTGTGTGTGTGTGTGTGTGTGTGGTTGTGTGTGTGTGTGTGTGTGTAAGATGAAAAGACGAGACAGAGAAATAAACAGGAAGATGAGGACCCGTGTCTTGTTACAACCGGAACACACACACACACACACACAAAGTTACATTACTACAGCAGTGAGGTCTAGATATGGTCCCCTCAGTGTGTGTGTGAGTGTGTGTGAGTGTGTGTGTGTGTGTGAGTGTGTGTGTGATTGTATTTTTAATCTTTCCTCTGCTTAATATAGAGAGGTAGAACAGTCTGGAAAGCAAAGATAGAGTTGCATCACATCACTGCTTTTATTAGCATGCTGTGTGTGTGTGTGTGTGTGTGTGTGTGTGTGAGGGTGTGCGCTTAGCGATATAATTAAGCTGAGTCTCTCTGCATCCCTGAGGGTCTTTTCTCTCCAGCGCTGTCCAAGTGTGTGTCGGAGCACATGACTTTGTGTGTTTGTGTGTGTGTGTGTGTGTGTGTGTGTGTGTGTGTGTGCATGGTATATAAATGTGTGTGTGTTTGTGTCTGTGTGTGTTTGC
>JAOVVA010115643.1:0-11407 GCA_028565275.1 Leiocassis micropogon | reverse complement strand
CCCTCCCCCCTCCACACACACCCACCTGAACTACGCAAATGTAGAAATTTGAATGAATAAAAAATTTATATGAAAAAGAACAACTTGACCTATGCATGCTGTAATTACTTGCAGTATGTGTTTGTGCTCTTCTTCCCACAGATCTCTCTCTCTCTCTCTCTCTCTCTCTCTCTTTTGCTTTCCTCTAATCAGCCAATGAAAAGGATTCACTCTTGCTTAGAGTCAAATAAAGGAGTCATCATTTAGCTGGAGACAAAAAAAAATAAGTTGCAGTCATTTTCCTGCTCAACAGAGCATGAGTGTTTTTGTGTGTGTGGTTGTGTGTGTATGTGCATGTGTGTGTGTGAGTGTACGTGTGTAAATATGGAGAAGGCTGAAGGAGCCGTGTATTGAATTTGTACATGCTCATTAAGATATAAAGCTCAGGATAGATACGACAGCAGAGATCTGCACCTCCAGCAACACTGTTTGTGTGTGTATGTGTGTGTGTGTGTGCGTGTGTGTGTGTGTGTGTGTGTGTGTGATGTGGGAATTGTTTTGTACTGAACGAGTCCTTAACTTTGCTCCAACCAGGAAGGATGCATATTTGGAAATGCGTGGGTGAAAAACAGCTGGGAGGAGTGTGATATGTGTCTGACTCCCTGCTGAGAGGTGTGTGCATGTTATAAAATTCAACATGAAGCGGATGTTTTGTGTGCCACACCCTTTATTTTCTGTGGAAATCTATGGTAAAATACACACACATGGTAAAGTCACACACACACACACGTCTATGAGCACTTACAGTACTGTGCAGAAGTCTAAGGCATGTCAAAATAAACCAAGTAGACCAAAAATGTTTTTTAAAACGAAAAAAAGGGGGACTATAAACTATAAAGCCCAATAGTAATGAATGAAACAAAGTCAGTATTTAATGTGAAAACACCTGTTTAAATCTTTATTTGCGTTCAAATTCAAGTAGCTTCCTTTTTTTTTTAATCCGAAAAGTGGTCGCTTATATAATGTACTGTTTTCTTTTCTGGCATACAAATATATGAGGGTGAGTCAAAAACGATCTGCACTCCAGTTATAATAAAACTTCTGTGGGATGCAGTGTCTTATTACTGCTTTCCGTTCAAAGCTCCTGTCTTCCCAGTCACTGCTGTGCAGGTGTAAATGTGTTACATCAGTTCATTTGTAAATGCGGTTTGAGTAAAATGGTTGCCTCAGTTGTGAGATGCATAAAAGAAAAGAAAAGTGCATTGAGGAAGAAAAGAAAAGTGCATACTTTAAGGAAGGTGAAAGTTTCTTAAAAGAATCATTACTGGTAATGAGAGATGGATTCATCACTACGAGAGTGAGAGTAAACAGCAGCGTATGGAACAGAAACATCCTCAGAAGTCAACCATCAGCTGGAAAATTGATGCCTACAATTTTCTGGGATTCTCAAGGGCTGGTTTTGGAACATTATCAGGAAAAAGGTTAAACAATCAACAGTACTCATTACAGTGAGATGCTTACTGAAGAACTGAAACTTAAACTTTGGATTAAATGCAGAAGACTGATAACCACGGGCATCATGATCTTGTATCATTGCAAATTTCTGCCCACAATGTTGACACTCTGCAAAAACTTGGTGTTTCAGCATCCTCCCCATAGTCCTGATCTCACACCATCGGATAAGGACTTTTATTATTTGTTATTTCTTATTTTTATTTTAAGGCTTTATTACTGAGTCAGTACAAAACAGTTCTGATTTTCAAACATTAGTATTCATTAGTATACCACACAAATAAAGACTTTCACCTGTTTGACCCCCTGAAAGCAGTCCTACGAGGATGAAGATTCACTACTGATGAAGAATCTTTGTCCTGCTGCTTTCAAGGAACCTAACATGTGAAAGGTTTTTTTTTTGTAATAATAAAAAACCCTTAGGAAAGTTAAGTAGGTGCTTAAGACTTTTGCATACTGTACAATGTGTACGGTTTATATGTTAATTCATTATAGGGATAAAAAACACAGACTCATTAAAGGTTTTTGGATGATTCTCAATATACCTTTAACAAGAAAAAAGCTTGCAAAATTCCAGTTGAGACTGTAAAGAAACCTAAGGAGAAATGAACTGTAACTCATTATAAAACTGAAGTTGAAGAGCAATAAAAGTAATTGTGTATGGAAGTAGCCCGTGTAAACACCACAACAATTCATTTTCTTAATTTAAACCATTAATGATTTGCAAGCAAAGACATTCCAAGCATAGAAGGCTGTCTTGATATTATCTGCTTGGCAAGCCTGAACAAGTTATGATGAATTAGAGAAAGACGCTTTGTTGCTCGGCTCAAATGTCACATAGCATAGGCTGTTAAAATTCATACAGGAATACGAAACAAACTAAAAGGAAACACACATTACGAGATACATAACAATTTGTTTTTGTCAGCCTTAATGCTGCAGATGCGACATTTTCTGACTGATATCTAAATGGTCCAATATGACAGTGATTGCGATGAATGATGATGGATCTGTCGGTGAGTCACAATACTATTATCAACTGTGTCAATCCTAATAAAGTTAAAAGAAGGCATTGAAATGCTGCACCATAAATCAGTCTTAAGCAAAAAAAATTTAACTAAAGAATTTGGCACAGCAGGTAGAATGGCTGCCAACCAGATCCAAAATCTTTGAACCAGGTTCAATCTTGAGCTCAGGTTATTGTGTGTAAGGAGTTTTAAAGACACATTCTTCCTTTGTCCCTATCAGTATTCAAGAAGTCCTTAGGGTTTCTTCCAACTTCAAAAAATTTGTGCATGGCATGATGTGATTACTGAAAAATGAATTAATTGACATGGGTTAATACGAAAAACATAGGTGGCAGGGTCTTTGGGAAGGAGTGGGTAATTCTCCAGCAACATACATAGACTTAGTCACTATATTCTGCTGAAACAGCTACATCAGAATTGGGGAATAATATGATCTGAGTGACTTTGAATGTGGCATGGTTATTGATGCCAAGTGGGCTGGTCTGAGGATTTCTGAAACTGTTGATCTACTGGGATTTTCACACACAACCATCACGGTTTACATAGGATGGTCTGAAAAAGAGAAAATGTCCAATAAGGCGGTTCTGTTGAGGCCAGACTTGTTTGAGCTGATAAAAAATACTCAACATTAACTACAAAAAAACGTTGTTACATCTGAGGTATGCCGAAGAGCATCTCTGAATGCGCAATACATCAAACCTTGAAACAGATGGGCTATAGCAGCAGAAGACCACACTGTTTGTCACTCCTGTCAGCTATGAACAGGCTACAATTTGCATGGGCTCACCAAAATTGGACAACAGAAGAACAGAAGAAAAACATTGCCTGGTCTGATGAGCCTATTTGCTGCTGCAATATTTGGATGGTGGGTAGGGTCAGAATTTGCCACAATCAACATGAAAGCTTTTATGCTTGTATCAAAAGTTTATGTTGCTGATGATGGTGTAATGGTGTGCAAAATATTTTCTTGGAAAACTTTGGGCTCCATTTGAGCATCATTGAAATCCCACAATCTACTTGATTATTGCTGCTAACCATGTCCATCCTTTTATGACCATAGTGTTATTTGTTTGTTTATTTCTCCTGAAAATAACTAGAAATTATCATTTGACCCATCACTAGACCTGGCTTAGCTACATGTGGGAATTCTTCATCCATTTCATTCTGCTCTCCAACAAGGATTTCTAAGCTATTTTATAATGCTATGGAATCTTGGATATATATGCGATCAGATGGTGCTGGAACAGGTGTTACTATATGGAGCATACACATACCTTGAAACAGAAACTGATGTATTATTTACGTATATTAAATTGCCTATTTCCATCCTTTCATCTAGGAACTTCTAGTTCTAGTAGTCCAACTAGGGACTGTGGAGGAGAAATAGTGACCACTGTATTTATTCCCATCTTGTATGACAACAAGGTCAACATTCACACACACATTTACAGTACATGCAAATTCACACACATTTGGAAACGCCAGTTAGCCTAATCTGATGTTTTTGGACTACGGGAGGAAAGTGGAGAACCCGGAGGAAACCCATCAAGTACGGGGAAAACATGAAAACTCCATGCACACAGACATACCGCTAGAATTGTACCCGGGACCTGGAGGTGCAAGGTGACATTGCTAACCACTAAGCTACCAAGCTACTTGATGCCAAATTGCATATTTACAGTGGCACAAAATTAAATGCAGGCTGATTATCCATTGTGACAAAACTGTAGGAGGTTGGAGGTGGAGTTTTGCAAAATCATTCAAATTTAACTCTGGTATAGTCAAAACAACTTTGACATATTATTTTGGCATTTGTGATTTATAGCTCCCTTATGATTCAGAGATGCCAGGCACACACTTATTATTATTATTATTATTATTATTATTATTATTATTATTATTATTATCATTCCATCCATCCATCTAGGAACATCTGTAGTTCAACAAGGGACCATGGAGGCCAATGGTGACCATTGTATTTATTCCCATTTTTTTTTTTTACCTCCGGTCAACACTTACACTCAAATTCACACACAACAGACAATTTTGTAACGCCAAATAGCCTAATCTGCATGTCTCTGGACTGTGGGAGGATTATTATTATTATTTTGGTGTGTGATTTCTCTCATTTTGCAGTTAAACAGTTAATATTTAGATAAAAATTTTCGTCTGATCTTTGGGGCAGTAAAATAAAACAGACAGGTTTTTCTCCAAAACCTATTCTCTGCTAATCAATTTTTCTTTAAACCCACTAAATTCTAAGCTGAAAGTTCTCTGTTCCTCAAGACAGTTAATCAGAGACGATTCCGTCCACAGTGCTCTAAATCAGTATTCTGCTGGGTTAACCAGCTTGAATGAAATGTCTTCAATAGTATCTGAGAGGCACAAAGGCCAATGCTTTGCTAGACAGATTACAGCAAGGAAGTGCTGTCTTGGGGATACATTTCGCCACCTGAGGTGATGCGGGAGCTAATGTGGCAAAGTACTACACTACTAATACAAAAACAAAAGAGTTGTAGGGGTAAATGGTGTGCCGTAACCATATACTTAAGCAGAATAAATCAGAAAATGAGGTTAGTCATTAAGTCCATAAAAATGCAACATCTTCGGATCAACAACCAGCAGTAAATTCACGAGGATACCAGATACCCTGTTGTGATCTAACAGGGGAGGTCTTCAGTGTGGTCTTCTGCTATTGCAGCCATACACTAGTTCACCACGGTTGTAGAAATTGTTTTTATACGTTAATATACAGTACGTATATTCCCAGGCCGTCTAAACCATCATGCTCATTTCCTCTGACCTCTTTTATCAAATCGTTTCCACACTGTCAGAAACATGATGAGGTCAGAGCTTAAGTGCATTTATATTTAATGAAGAATTGCATACCTTAAGCAAGGAAAAAAAACAGAACCAAGCATAGTAGCTTGAGGACTAAGATTACACATGAAGCTCAGGAAGATCAGCACTAACCAGGGAACATGAATCTAGAGCTAAATAAACCTGACGTTGTGCAACACACACTGGCACAAACAACCCTGAAGAAGCCATGCGTGTTCCTCATCTAAAGTGTCTTGTTTCCTTGTGTCCCTCATGATCCTCAGTGTTATGCTTTGTGACAGTCAGAACAAGAGAACAATTAATAATACAATATGAAATACAGCATGAAAGAAAAAAGACATTGCAATTATTTTGACACATAGTGCGATATAATATTTAACTATTAAAATGTCAATGTTTTGTATTAAAATGTATATAACTAGACTAATAACAAATACTGATGATCTCTAGCATAGAGTAGAGAACATGATGGACAAATCATTATCTCACTAAGGTGATGTTTCCTAAAATGTATTTAGTAATCAACTCAAAGGTATTTAAAATATTTATTAAATTATTGCAACTCTGCATAAATTCCTGACAATGTGTATATTATCTGTAATAAATCTCAGATTTCTGAAATTAAATAATTGACACACGTGCCAAATGTTCTGTGCTTTATCTACAGAGCGAAGAAAGCATATAGGTCTCTGTCCAATGTGCAGTGTAAACATAGAGTAAAAGGTGGTCCACTGACCACCATGTAAACTACATGAGGGGTTCATGAGATGTCCACGTGCCCCTGTTTCATCGAGCATGGAGCAGCAGAATGGTCCACATGTGCACACAATCAAGGGAAAACCAGAGACAAAATTTGAATGAAGACTGAAAGAAATTTTAGAGATACAAAGACAAACAAGGAAAGCAGGGTAAAATTATTAAAAACATTAAAATAATAAATTAATTCATTTCTACTATATGTCAAATTACACTAAACATTGAGTACTGGTGATTACTGATAGTACAGGATGGTTAAACTGGTTATCAGCTGGTGGACTAATTTGGTCAAGTGGTGAAGCATGGTTAAGGTAGAGTAACAGCTTGATGGTTTTACTGGTAAAACAGCCTTGTAAAATTTGGTAGAACGCAGCTAATCTGTTGGAATAGCCTAAACAAATCTAAAAGAAGCATAAAAGCAAAAACAAACCAACAAACAGACAAATCAAATCAATTGCTTTTATAACTGTGTTGTGTCTCCTTCGAAATTTCACTTGTATTTAATGTGTTTTGTCAGTGTGGTCTTTTTTTTTTAATTATACAGATATGATTTGTGATTGAGTGCTTAACTGGTCCTTGGAGTCATCAACCTTGTTATAACTGAATAATTTGTTTTATGAAGAAACATGATCTGGGCTTGAACTGAGATTTTAGCCCCAAATCTCTCCTGCGTTGGAGAATACTTAGTAACAAGGCACTGAGATTGCTGAAATTGAGAGATATGATTTTGTTAACTGGATCAAATGAGGGAAGATGACATAATGTCTGATACGGAAAGCCAGAGCGTCCTGTCCTCTGGGCAGATATGGAGCTGAGAGATATGGCCCTCAATAGTGGTATCAGCAGTGACACTCTGACCCTGGGTAGACATACTCACTACGCTGTCAAATAAATCCCAGAGGCTGCGCTGCGCCTAAGATGTTGAACAAATGAATGTTCGGAGCTCATGCTGTGTTCTCACTGCTGTGGGTGCATTTTCCAAACATTCAAAAGGCAGAACACTGAATCTGGCATGGAGTAGAGTTACTAGTTACTAGACACCACCTTATTTAATGCAGTTTTAAACTTGTGACTTTTTCGCTCTTTTTTTATTTCTGATTAAGCATTTGTACTACTGGACTTATTTTAGATGCAGAAACACACTTCTGAGGACAGTTCAATAGTGTCTTGATTGAAAGGAGCAAGAACTTGAGGCACTAGGCTGACTACTTCATGTCCACTTTTTAAGAGAGTTACATGGGTGTTGAGAGAGGCCAAGACTGCTGACACTGCCTCATGCTGCTCAAACACTGCTAAGTTCTTTAAAAAAAAAAAAAAACGGAAATACCACTCAATGCATTCAGTGAAAAGAATTACTAAAGAAAGTACTGATTGCTACCAAAACTGAGAAGTGTTTGAGCAAATTATGCAGGCTTGAGCTACTAGTGCATTTATTTCTTAGCTTGTCTAACAATGAGTTTGTTTGTTTTTGCTTTTTATTAAGCATACAAAGAATTAAAAAAAAGATTTCTATGTGCCTAGGTTTGGCATAGGGAGGCAAGGACAGATATCTATATAAATAAAAGAAAGGTTTTGTCTGTACATTGGTCAGAACTCAGTATTTCAGTTATATCTTTATGTTTTATACATTGAAGGACCCGAAACCTGTCTCACTCACTCACTTACTCATCGCCTATACCACTTAATCCTGTATACAGGGTTGTGGGTGGCCTGGAGCCTATCCCAGGAGACTTACTGTAGGACACAAGGCGGGGTACATCCTGGACAGGGTGACAATCCATCACAGGGCATAAACACCCACTGTACACACACTCACACACTCATTCACACACTAGTGCCAATTCCGGAATGCCAATTAGCCCAATGTGCATGTCTTTAAATTGTGGGAGGAAACCACCAAGCACAGGGAGAACATGCAAACTTAATGCACACAGAGGCGGAAATCGAACCTGACCAGGAATCAAACCCAGACCCTGGGGCTGGAAAGCGACAGCGCTAACCACTAAGAAAAGTCTCTTCTGTATGTCTGTCTATATCTATTTGTATGTTTGTCCAGACAGATTTTGTCAAAGCATAATGTAAAAACTGCCTGGAATTTAATTAAACTTTGATATTTGCCTGGAGTTAAACTTGAGACATAAATAAAATATTGAAAAGAAGGGAAGTTTATAAACCGCATTTTTGGACAATGTACTTTGGGTGTGTCTTAAATTGACTGCCGTACTTAGATTGTTGCCGGATGTTTAATCTGCACCATAAATGAAATCAAAATCTTGCATAAAAGTGATGTTATGAACAGTTATGTGCTGGATTTAATAATCCACTTTATAATAAGCTACTTGCTCAATGTAAACAAACACCTGCACCACTCACTCACTCACTCACTCACTCATCGTCTATACCGCTTTATCTTGTATTCAGGGTCGCGGGGGGCCTGGAGCCTATCCCAGGAGACTTAGGGCACGAGGCGGCGTACACCCTGGACAGGATGCCAATCCATTGCAGGGCACACACACATACACTCACTCACACACTCATTCACACACTGTGGGCAATTTGGGGACGCCAATCTGCAGGTCTTTGAACTGTGGGAGGAAACCAGAGTACCTGAAGGAAACCCACCAAGCACAGGGAGATTATGCAAACTCCATGCACACAGAGACGGGAATCGAGCCTGGCCGGGAATCAAACCCAAACCCTGGAAGTGCAAGGCGACAGTGCTACACCTGCAGTAAAATAAAGTTCTTACGTATAGAAAGACAGGTGGACATGTACATGTCTTCAGGGGCTACAGCTTGAATTAATAATATCACTGGTTACTCTAAAGCTGATCAGCTTATTTTTTAGCTTTAACCTTTTAACTTTTATTACAAACTCTTTTCCTGTCAATGATAGGTACTTATTTTAGTTTTGAATATAAAGAATAATAGTAGGTAAAATTCCTGTTAACACAATTAGCACTTTTGTCTATTTAGTACATAGCATACAGTTGCTTAAGAGAAAATATTCATAATTGCAATATTTAGTGTCACCCAGATAAGGATAGGTTTCTTTCTGTGCCTGGTTCTTCTTAGTGTTCTATTCTTTCTCTTGGTGCCTCAAGGAGGTTTTACTTCCCACTATTGCCTCTGGCTTTCCGATGAGGCATAAATTTCAAATTTAATCAGATTTCTGTGCTATGTGACAATGTTATATTAAAAGTACCATATAAATAAATTGAATATAGCTTAATTATAGTTACCACTATCATTTAAGACAGACAAAACTGAAAAAACAACAACAACAGCAACACTGCAAAGAAGCTAGTAAACAGACAAGACAGGATTTCTTCCTTTATTTCCCATGTATCTAGAAGTGTTATCTTGTCCTCCTTTATTGGTGCCACTGTGTGTCTTTCGGGAAATTATGACACCCCCATGAGAATGGTAGAGTCTTTGTTCTGCTCATTGCTCAAATGATATGTCACTCCTCGGTAGGCACGCATGTCTGCTCAGATTCACATTTTAGGTGTTTTCTGACTTCCATTGTCTTAAAGTGATTTCCACTTGGAAGCACATAATTAGCGTCAGGTTCGTGAGCAACATCTGTAAGAAGCTCATTTTCCACAGTAGAAAAGAGTTGTGTTTCATGAAGTTTAGAAAAAAGCCTTGTTTAGTTGTACAGTTAAAGAAATGCAATAGCACCAATATTCTAGCATATAGAAAAAAAGATCATAATGTAAAATATATCATATATAGAATACCAGATGCTCGGCTGAAAAGTTAAAATTCTGGATGTTTTTAAATAACGATGTCACCACATGTTGTATTATTTCTATATGACAGATGTTGCTGACAGATGAAGAATGCTGTTTGTTTTCCTTTAACCTGTCGAAAAAATGCCATTCTATATACTCAAATCTTTTCCTATTTATCACTGTTAATTATTAGCAAAAAACAAATAGTTCTGACCAAGTACAGTAATCTGACTGAAACGAGAGGCATTTCACAAGTGGTAATAATAGAGCACAACAGCACTAGGGCGTTTAACTATACGCATCACTCACATGTCACAGGTGTTCATTAATTACATGGGTGAATGTAGGTTGGTACAGTTTTATGTACTGGAATAAGGGAGAGAAGCTTAATTTTGCCTGCCAAAACAAACACACAAAACCTGGCATGAAATCACATCTGATAACATTATGTCATCTTAAACAAGACTTTATCTCCTTAGTAATTCTTTCTAGGTCATTCAGAATTGCCCCAAAAGCATTTGTGTTTCTTCAAGCTTTTAACACAAGGCTGAATCCCAAATCCTTCTCCAACCCCTGACCAAGGGCACTACTTGGTGCATGGAACAAGGGATTGACCGCTCTAAACTATGCACTAGCTTTCTGCAAAATAGTGTTATGCTATTTGGGATTCAGCCTGGAGCCGTGAGATTAACCTGATATTCTAACCAGAATAAATCTTGTGAAGTTTCTCAGGACTGTCCACCACATCCATGCTTTATTCTCCTCCTTACCTTTTGACTACATAGTACCAGTAAATATTACCGTTAAAAACTATGTTCACCTGTATTAATTACACTAACTTTTGGTCGCTAAATGTGCCTGCTGCTGAAGGATATGTGTGGGTTGAGCAAAATAACTGACTACATACTGTAAACAAACAAATCATATCCTGTTGATAATAAATGATTTTTATAGAACTGTTGTATAAAAGCAATATCACACTCAAGGTCAGGTCTGATATCTTCAGCAGTCTGGCTGCACCCTTGTGCCTACAACCGCATCACAGCTGTGCCGATATTCAGTACAACAGCACTCCCTCCCATTTGCTATTGCTTGATTAACCAGGTGCATTTTTTTTTACTTCATTTTCTCTTAAATATATGGACATTGCTTTCTTTTACAATTTTAAAGTTTGTCTATAGAAACCTATAAAGGACTTATTAAACATCAACATCCATAAAGATCATCCAAATAAAGTTAAAGAACAAAAGGGACAAGTTGACAGATAGCTGTCAGAATAGCAGCTCAACAGTGACAACAACGAAAAACCATTCACATATTGTATATAATTAGTTGATGACAGTCATCTGCTAGGTTGGTCTCCAGCAATTTTTTATATTATAACAGTCAACAATCATAATATCATAATTTGCCTATAATAGACTATTATATATAATTGTTCCATTAGTATGAGACATAGTAATAATAATTTTGTCTTTAATTCAATTCAATTCAATTCAATTTTATTTGTATAGCGCCTTTAGCAATTGTCATTGCCGCAAAGCAGCTTTACACA